>JASDQU010371224.1:148583-162227 GCA_032191745.1 Picea mariana | reverse complement strand
GAGAGGACTAGTGCCTTTTAGGGGTAGATGGAGTTAAGGAGGCGGCCTCTTTGAAGGCTGAAAACATATGATAATGCACACTATTCAAGAAAAACCAAGACCTAGGAGGAATAGCACCTTAAGTCCTCCTAGGATTCTTGACCCTAAGACGAGAGGTGAGCTAGCGTGTAGTTACTTCTAGGCCCTAGCACCTCCTTCTTCTTGAAGAGTTTGTGGATGAGAAGTATCTTGAGCACAATAACTAAGTAAAGACCTCAAGGGAGCTAGCACTTTAGGGCCCTAGGGTTTCACTAATTATTAGATCAATTTATGAAACTAAGCAAATAAAAAGTAAGAAAGTTGGCACTTCAAGTTTTTTACTTCAAGCATTAAATACACCGTGCAATTTTATAATCTTGTATGAGCAAATAAAACCATACCATTAACCATTCAATACATGACAAAATGCAGATTTTACTTACTTGCACCAAGAATAATCATGAATATACCATGCAAAATCACCATAAAACTTCAAAAAATTGATCCAAGTGCTAACACAAACCTCCAAGAAGAGTAGCGCCTCACTATTTCAGCCAAGTACACCCAACTAAGGGCCCTAGGGTGACGTCATGCCCTTCTAAGGTGACGTTGAGCCCCATATGTGGAGTGTTGAGCAAGAAAAGTGGAACACTTGGCCTCCAGAGGCCTAAAATGATGCCCACACGAGCCACAAGCCTCACAAATGCCTCCAAAGATGAAACCCTAGCTCTGGATGACGTCTAGGGCTATTATGGTGTCGTCTAGGCCTCCTAGGCCATCGTCCAAGTGAATGAAGGTAAGGCTCGTCCGTCTAAGGCCGGCCAGAGTGCCTCCAAAGGCAATGTCCTTCCTTCATCTAGTGCAAACCTTCAGTCTCTTCTTACCCCTGGCTGGAGTTTCAGCATCCATCTGTGGGCTTTGAGCCCCCATGAAGGTCTGAGCTAATCATTCCCTCATGTGTACCTCTCCACCGGGCAAGATCCTACAACAACAACAAGTACGCCCTCCAGGGGTTCATAAGTCACAAGGATCATAGCATGTAAATCACCTCTAATAATTAAATTACTCGAACATGTGCATCAAACCCCCCTTAACCCCAATCAAATGCTTAAAGACGTTATGCAATTTGACAAGTTAGGTTTGGAGAGGGTCTCAGGGTGTCCTATTGGGCTAACCTCTCTTATGTTTGGGGTGTTTCCCAGGTGAAGTCTAGTCCAAGTCATGCAAGTGTATGAGGTGGCATGGGGTAAATATTTGGGCATGGGGTGCATGTGATAACAAGGAAATGTAGAGTCTTACATGTGGGTGCCTTTGTGGAGGACGAGTCGCACCTTGTCATAAATGCAATTGTTTCCTAGCGCATTCATTGCCTTTTTACTCTTAGCTTTATTTTTTTTTATCTTTTGCTCTTATGCTTCAAGGAAATAGTTGAGGGCCACTGTCCTTGCTTGATGACCAGAGGTGACAACGTTATCCACAAACATTTCACGGAAATGAGAAGGTCGACTAGTGATGAGACCATGTTTCTCTTGGCTATGCCACCAAGAGCCACTACCCTGGTTTGGTGACCAGATAGGTGGTAGTGTCATACCACTACATGCCCATGGTCATAATAGGTCAGCTCGTGATGAGACCTCCTATCCATCAACTAGTACCTTGAGTGTTTATGTTATCTTGTAGGTCCCCTTTTCTTACTGAGAAGCTTTTCACTGCTTTCTCGGGGATCCCTGGGCGAAGCATATCGAAGATTTCAAAATTGGCTTTTAACTCTTGCCAGCTAATTTTACCCTCTGGGCCTTTAGCCCCTTCTTCCCACGAGGTAAGGTACAACCCTTCAAAGTGTAGCCAATCTCAATGCCCAAACAAGGATAGGGGAGATGGAAGGAATGAAAATGGAAAGTGGTAAGTATGGAGAGAACGGACGATGAATTTTCACATATCCACCCAGTTGCAACCCGTCTTGAAAGGAAATCAACTTACTAGGGCACCATGTCACCCTTCCAAGTATGAACGACGCAAACAACATAATTTCCAAGCAAATGTCATGAAATGAAGAAGGATTAAATACAACATATTCAAGTGCTTCAAAAATTAGAGTGATACATACCATGATACCTGGACTCATTACCTCATGAAGCAAGACTCACCGCTACTTCAGAACCAGCTGGTGTGATGGATATTGTTGTTGATGATATGTGGACTGCACTAAAGAAAAAAGGGGCCCTCCGAGGCCATGCTCAAGTCTTCTGGCTCTCAGTACTCCATGTCTAGGATCTGTGGGCCTGGAGACAGGATCTCCTTAGTTATCCCTAGGCTAGGGGATAACAGGCTCATCCTCTGAATCATTGTCTTCATGTRCCCCGACCTCCTCATCCCCCTCCTCATTGCCTRATTCCACTTCAACGTAGTTGATCTGTCCCTTTCCCATGCATCGATGCCCTGGGACCCAAGGCTCCCTGCAAGASAAGCAAAGCTTCTTCCTCATCAACTCCCGTCTGGTGTCATCATCCAACTTGGGCTTACCCTTCCAATCCCTCTGAGGATTCTTCGRATCCTTGTCTCTCTGTGGCACAAAGGGTTTGGTAAAGGTTTTGGGTTTCAGCACTAAGTCCCCCATGTCTCTAGTGCGCACAATGGCCTCTTGTTGGGTGWGAGGCTTGAAWGCCTTAACCCAGCCCCTCAATGGCTCTGTCAACGCCTCTGTTAACAGCATCACCAATCTGTGCTCTAAAATATATGATACGGCCCTTGCCTTCTGCTAGAATTCTGTGATGAAGGCCTCAACTGACCCTGTCTGTCTCAACTGTGTCAGATCCCTGAAATGGAGTTCAAAATCCCTCCTGTCAAACATCTCCATCAACCACTCGGTGAACTCCAAATATGAAGTAATGTGGTTGTGACCCAAGGTCACCAGCCCATGATACCACCACTCGTGGGCCTCCCCATGCAAGTGCAAGGTGGCGAAGTTAATAGCTTCTGACTTTGTCATCGTGTTGAGCTTGAAATATGTGTCAAGCTTTTGTACCCATGCCTGAGTTGAGCATCGAGATGACCCTTCGAAAGTAGGAATATTCAACTTTCCCACTTTCTTAATGAAGTCCATGTTATGAGTTTGTGCATTGCCCCTCTATGCCTCCCTGGCCCTGTTCTGATACGTGATCGAACAATAATCTAGCAAACTCATGTCTTCATGGAACTCTAGTCCTAGTGCCAAATAATCTCTCATGTACTCCCCGAATGGGTCCTATGGCACTGCATGCCCATGTCCTGGATGTCCTCATGCATGCCCTGGCTGTCCCAACAGTTGTTCCCCCT
Source organism: Picea mariana (assembly GCA_032191745.1). Taxonomy (NCBI): domain Eukaryota; kingdom Viridiplantae; phylum Streptophyta; class Pinopsida; order Pinales; family Pinaceae; genus Picea; species Picea mariana. Next base: position 158,894 of record JASDQU010371224.1, on the reverse strand, counting down.
GGAACTGTGGATATAAAGGTCAAGGAATCCTCCCAGACGATGTATAGGCACAAATAGGTGAAGGATGTCCACTCGCTCCGCCCTGAGACCACTGGAGCCACTGGCACAACCTCCCTGGTGTCCTCCTGAACCACTCGCTCCTCTTGTCGCGTTATCACCCATAGTGCTCACATTGTGTTTGATGATCTGTGTGCTGATGGCCATTTGTGTTATGGCGTTCATCATATCCCATTTTCCTCTAGCTAGGTCATTCAAGACGGCCTACGTACTGTCAGAATGTGTCTCGGGACCTTTCCCCCTGCCTTCTGGTGTCTCACGCCTATCACCCATAGTCCTCTCTATGTCTGCCTTTGTGTCGAAACTAATGTGATCCATGTCCTCTAACTCTGGCTCTGTATCTGACTGAGTCTGGAAGGGAGTGTAGTCCCTTCTGTTCCTGTCTCTTTTGTCTCTACTATGTCCCATGCGGTACTGAATGTACTCGTCCCCAATATGACCTCGTCCCTCTGGGTATTCTGCACTTGTTCCCTGAATCATGGGGTCATGAGAAAGCACTTCTTCACAGGCTGGCAGGAAGAAGGCTTTGATACCATTGAAATATCCTTGATCTAATGGATTTGGATAGAGTCTACTGAAACTGATGTCTTGGCTCTCAAATATGATACTCTGGGGGTTTCTGGATGCGTTTTAGTTACTTGTTTAACATGCTTGGTGATTTTGCATGTGTGTGTCATATAAATAACTGTTTGAGCAGAATATATGTTGCATGCGAAATAAACGAACCAAGACAACTCAATAGCATGTATTATGGAAAATAGCAGGAAACACAATGTGCATGTAGGAAATATAGGAACTACTCATCAGCTAGATCTCATAAGAGTTGATCGTCGCTGGAATACAATGTGAAACAACAAGAAATACCCGTATACAGAAGATTGGGAAGAATCAGCAACATGCATGCACAGATCTGTTGGATGCAATCTTGGATACTCACGGCAACTACTGCAAATGTCTGGAAAGTTCGCCCTGCTAGCAATACTCAATTGATCTACCTGGAAACTGTCCCAAATGATGGGCTCTGACCTCACAGCTCCTCCTGGTGACTATCAAACTGAAGATCAGCCCACTACTGATCAAACTGGACCCTGGATGGGACCCCCTGGTGTTTGCACTCCTTTCCTAGACAACTAGTGCTCCCCAGTGATTCCATCATCAGAATTGGCAATATAAGGCTCAAACCGAGCGCCCCGGTATGCGTTGTACTGGGTCAGGAGGGTTTCTCTGGATCTGTCCCAGTGAGCTCTCTGGAACCCTCACTGTGTTTCCCCAAGTGTTGCGCACTTCCTAGATGCCTGTTGCACACTAGAGATTCCTCCGTCAAAAACCAATGAGTGATAGCTCAAAAGAAGCGCCCTGGCTCCCTCTCAACTAGGTCAGAAGGAAATGGCGAGATCTGGCCTAGTATCGTCCAGCTACACAAAACTGTCTCTAACCCTTGCGCCCTCACTGGTTGCAATGCGCAATTTCTGAACTAGGTATACTGAATACGGATCTGGCACGAGGAAATACCTGGATGGTATCTCCAATAGGCTAGAGTGTGTCTTCCAACACCGAAACCGATTTGGGTGGCAGTTTCCTTCAAAAATCCACAAAACATCCAAGAGGTCGACTTCCTCCTCTGGAACCAGTTCTCAACTCAAAATCATAACATAATGAGGAATTAAATTAGGTCAAATTCCTCTTCTTATACCTCCCCCGATCTAATTTTTCGTTGACATCACTTAAGCTAGGCACCTTTCCTCCTAAGTCGAATGTGATTAATTAATTAAGTCCCCCCTTAACATCTTTTTCTTCTATTTCTCCGTTGACTTTGGATTAAGTGACTTTTCCTATGTTTTTTGGCTTAATTCATCGTTTAGTCATTTATTCACCCTTATTTCTCCCTTTGTTCCCTGTTTGTGCCTGACTATAGTCTACGAGAGTAGATAGACTACTAAGTCACTCCCTGCTAGGCTATTCTTGGGAATGGGACATCACATTGTTCAGTCTTTTTGGTATTTCTCTCTTGTGTGCTACTCTTGGTAAAGCTGTGCTACCTTGGTATTGTGTTGTTGTTGCAGTTGGGGTGGTATTTCTGGTTGTACCTTGAGCTAGCCATTGTGCTAAGGTTTATTTGTTGGCTCATGATTGGACTTGCTTTGTGAACGAAATTTATCTAAGGAAGGTTGTTGGGTTTTTCCCCCATTTGGGGTTTTCCCAAGATAAATCTCATGTGTTCTTTTGTCTCTTGTTTATGTTGCTATTGCTTAGTACATGATATATAAGTTAATGTTAAAGAAGTAAAAGAACATCGGTAACTCTATTGCTCTGTAAATAAAGAAACTCTAACAACACCCTGGTGTGTCCAAATACAACAGCCACATGTCCAAATGAAATGCATTCCTGACCTACTCAACTCTATGGGCCTTTTTCTCGATAAGGGAGCCCTTGTAAGCTTTGATATTATTCTAATATAAGTTCATTTGAAGGCAAGGACATCTTTGTGTATTGTGTATGAGATTTGGTTTCCAGTATTGCTTTCGTTATTTATTTAAGTTGATTATTACAGTCAATGTATTTTGTTTTGTGAGCTACAAATTTAATTTATAGCAAGGAAATCACTAGTAAACAATATATCTAGGTGTTGGGATTAGGAAATTCAACATGGTATCAAAGCTTTCACTCTGAGAGGAAGCCAAATTTCATATCCACGTCAGTGTGCGATAGATCTGCACAGAGATCTCTGCAGATCTATAAACCAACAGTGAAATTCTTGTGGGTGCTTTAAGGAATAAGCACACAACAGTTGATTTTCAGGGCCATAGTCATACATACACAAGCTATAGAAGGAGCAACCACATACATACACGTGCTATAGAAGTAACACGCGAGTACATACGCGTGCTACAGTGAGCTAGAGCGCGTACATACGCACTATACAGGTCGTACAAGGCGCATACAGGTTGTACAAGTTGCAGGTACAGGACCATACAACAGTGGCAAGGATCTGAAAATGGCAGCAACCAATCTTAGGTATGAATACGGGTTGGATGGAGTGTCTAACTTCATGCCCTGGAAGGTGAGTRTAAGCTTGCTTTTGAAGGAACATGACCTTTGGGAGATTACAGAGAAGGTTGTTCCTACATCGACTGATGCTACAGAGAAGGCCACTCTTGAGGACATCAAAGCCCAGAGAGTAATCTTAGACGCCGTAAAGAATSATTTGATCCCTCACATGGCAGAGAAGAAATCGGCCAGAGAGATGTTCAATGCTCTAGTGGATTTGTTCTAGAGTTACAACTTTAACAGGAAGATGATCTTGAGAAACAAGCTCRGATCCATCCAGATCTCTAGATCTAACAATGTTACCAGCTACTTCATGAGGATCACCCAGACATGTGATCAGCKTGCAGCCATTGGGAAGAAAGTGAATAAGGCAGAACTTGTAAATGTGGCATTGAATGGTTTCACCAAGTCTTGGGAACCATTTGTCAAAGGAGTCTGTGCTCGAGAGAATCTTACAAATTGGCAAAGGCTTTGGGATGATTGCATCCAGGAAGAGATTTGGGAGGAGTCTAAAGCCAGCCAACAGGGAGATGAAGATGCAGAGGAGAACCTAGCTCTGATCAATCAAGCCAAGAAGAGTAAGGAAAATGGTTCCAAGGGTAACAGTGAGGGGGAAACCTCGCAGCTAGGGAAGAAGGACTTGAGTAAAATCAAGCACTTTGTGTGCCACAACAATGGGCACTATGCATCACATTGTCCGAAGAAGAAGAAGGGGTAGGGGAAGACGCAGACAGCAACATCAGTAGAGACGCAGCTACATGAGTTTGCAACAAAGTTTGAGAAGGACTTCTCACTGGTCTCCTGCCTCTCTACCAGCACCAACACAAGGAGTGTTTGGTGCTTGGACAATAGTGCATCTCATCATATGACAGAATCATGAGAGTTATTCAACAGTCTGATGGAGAAGGACTCAGGGACCCATGTGGAGCTTGGTGACGATGCCAAGTATGTAGTAAAGGGGAAGGGAACTATCTGGTTCCATCTTGAGTCAAGTGGTTCGTTTGAGGCCTAAGATGTGCTTTATATACAAGAATTGAGGAAGAATTTGCTCCGTCTCAGTTTTGGAGGACATGGGTTTTGATGTCATGTTCAAGAAAAGGCAAGTACTCATACATCCGGAGGGAGCTATCCCTAACATAGTAGTGAGCATTGGTGTTAGAGAGGGAAAGTTATACAGGTTGCAGGGCAAGCCTGTTCATAGGTCCAAGGGGATCTTGATTGGATCCATGTCAGTGGCAGAGTACGAGGAACAGAAGGCTTTGAAGGGAGATCGAAGTTCAGAGACTTCTAAATCAAGGAGTCAACCTTCAAGTGGGGAGGAGGACTTAGCATGTTCCATCTATGTCAAGAGACCCAGTTGGTTTGAACTGACATTGAGGGATGCTCGGGAGCACAGTCAAGGAGAGCAGGCCTCCAAAGAAGTTTCCAAACTTTATGGCGCTTATGAGTAGCATCATTGATTATGAGTCTTCCAATGTTCATGAAGCAGCATACCAACAGATTTGGAGGGATGCAATGGGGAAGGATGATGTCCAGGACATTGTGCCAAGATCGGAGGGATAGCCAGTTCCAGGTGATAAGAGTACCTTCCTCGCTAAGAGGGAGTATTGATGTTTGTAGCATCAAACATGTACTTCCACACATGTCTAAGTTTCTAGATCTGTGGAAGTCATCCAAAGCCTTCTACCTTAGTAATTTACTTTAATTAAAGGAATTATTAATGTAAAGTGCTTTTATTAATTAGTTGAGTTTAATTTAATGAAATGCTAAAGATATTAGCATTAATGAATTAAATGAATCTTATCCATTGACCTCAAGTGAGGTGAGATCTAATCTCAACCGTCAATCATTTTGGTGATTAGGGTTAGGGTATAACTCAATATTATAAAAGCAAGGCTAGGGTGAAGGAGAAGGACACATTGTGTTGATACACAAGAGAGAGATATAAGGACTTTTGCTCAAGGATATCTCGGATAGGTGAAGGACTTTCATCTAGAGTTTAGCTCAGGTCAAAGGAGAAGAGAGAACAGGGGCAAGTGCAGAAGAATTCGGCAAATCAGAGCCGTCGCAGCAAGGGCGAGTTGTACGTCCTTCACAGGTTGCTCAGAGTGTGTATATATGCGGGCTACATTGCAGGAAAGTGCATACATACGTGGGCTACAATAAGACAGGACGTGTATAGATCCAAGAAAGTTGAATGTACGGGGTCGTACAGCGGTGGCAGAGTTGCTAGGACTTGCAGGTGTTGTCTGTAGTTTTCAGTTATTTCTCTATGGGCCATTTTCTTGGTAAGGGGGCCCTTGTAAGCTTTGATATTATTTTAATGATAAGTTGATTTGAAGGGAAGAATATCTTTGTGTATTTTGTATGAGATTTGGTTTCCAATATTGCTTCTGTTGTTTATTTAAGTTGATTATTCCAGTCAGTGTGTTTTGTTTTGTGAGTTGCAAATCTAATTTACAGAAAGGAAATCACTAGTAAATAATATATCTAGGTGTTGGGATCAAGAAATTCAACAAATAGTCTCAATAGACTCATCCACCTACAAGGAACCCAAATATGCACTATGAATCGACATGCAGGTAGTCAAACCCTAACTACTAAAAATCGCAACTTTGTGAAACAACTTGCATGTCACCAGATCGAAGCTCAATGGGATCGTGAGTTCTGAAGGACCAATAATATGTAGCTATCTATAGCTATCTATAGAAAATTTGAAAAATTTGAAAAAATTGATTGGGTATCCGACTCTGATCAATGTAAGACCTTAGATGCACCTATAGATGGACCAGCATGATGAAATCAAGTTGGATCTTAACCATCTAGTTGTGCATGCAAACTAAGGGTTAACAAGCCTATAAAGAATATTGTCATGTAATTTATCTTGTGTTGCGTAGGAACTTGTCCACCAATGTTGCAAATATCTTGATTTCTCCCGATTTTTTAAAGTTGTCAATTTGTCCAATATTTTCAGAACTCTTCAGCTCTAAGTTTATCCTAAACAATATTTTCCAATAATTTCCAATATTTTCCCCGACATTTCCGATAAGTTTCAATCTGGACTCTTGATGATATATTCCCCGAAACAATATTTGCAACATTGTTGTCCACCCCCTCAGGCAATGCATCCCCTATGTTCCATATCCCTGGGACCGGGAGATTGTAGGGTATGTCCCTATTTGGAAGGGGACATCCCCAATGACGTGTTGACTTCCCCCATGTCCCCTAGATGTTTCCTACCAAAAACAGAGAGCCCTCTATGTTTTCAAGGATATCTCAATGACCCTATCTAAATCAGCATTGATGTGGCATCAAATCTCCAAGAAAAATATTCACTCACGGGTTCAACATTCAGACCATGACAAATATTATCCATGTTGTGCATGCCATAATACTATGTAGTATGCTTTTGTAATGGGGGACAACAACAGTTTCAATTCCCATGTTTGGTAGGTTTGTGCACCATATATCTACTCGTTTTTTTCTATTTTTTTATTTGGGGTGAGGGGAAGGGGTGATATCAACGCAGGCAAGGTCTTTCGGACCTATTACTCGAGAATTGCTACTTCTACTGAGTTGTATCATGGCCCTACATTCTAAAATATTTGTTCTATAAATTTTGTATTTTTTAGTGTTTTGAATTCTTTTGATACTTGCTGTCATCCATGTAATCTTGTCTCTTGGAAATTTCAGGTTAACTTCCGGCTATCTCTGAAACCTGTCTCCCATCTTCCCATACCCCTGTCCCTAAAACTCAGTGCAACATAGAATTTATCATATACATGGATATTTTTACAGGCAGATCAGACTGCAAACAGTAATGTGGACTGGCCCTATGGACAATTGTACTGGTATGAATCAGCATGCCAATACCAGTACAAGCACCGATAGCATGCAATTTAGACCGCATCTCTAATCTAAGTATAGAAATCAATAATGTAATATGTTGGTTGCTAGTTCAACAATATCCTAAATTACAATCTCTCCATCTGTCTGTCTACACACAATTAGTTATATTGGAAATAAGGAGTTATCATAAAGATATAGCTGGTAGGAGTAATGAATACGAGCATGAAAATACGGGTCATGAGTATTTGGCATATATAACTCGATAAGGGATTTTGCAGGAACTCTTCTTACATTTGGGAAATGCTGAACATAATCTGTTTATGTACTAGCTCAAGACTTGCAATATATTAAGAAATTTGTTCCCATGTTTGCAGTCTTGAAATTTATTTGCGATGTTCCGAAATTTTCCTTTTGAAAGGTGCTACTTAGGCAATATATATTTCAATGGTGTTTAATACCATGTCTTTTTAGTAACAAAAAACATTGAATTCTGGCTATCACCATTGACCGAGTACCTAACACTTTGTGTTTTGTTGTAAATCCTATTTATCATAATAGGGGTTAATTGTTTTGACCCACCACTACATGATGCATTAATGAAATAGAACAATTTATAAATCCCATTATTGTAACAAATGAATAAGTCATGGGTGCTAAGTACTACCTATGCCCAACCAACACAATAGCTGGTGGATCGTGTCCATATAATGTCTTGATAACTGCCAACACATCTTCACATAATCTCTACAAGTGACACATGCAGAGTCAATTAGCTGTCTGATTATTCTAAATACAAGATATAACAGTGATTTCTGATTTGTAAAAAAGTGTTAATGTAGATTTCACTACTAATCATAAACAACAAAATTTATACATCTTTTAAGACTTGAGAACCCGCCAAAACACAACCAACTTTATATTGAAAAAACCAAATATATGATAAACTGAATTTCAAGTCTTTGGTCTGTATTCAATCCACTCAGAGAGTATAACTAGACTATTAAAAAAAATAGTAAATATCACCTGCCTCTATTGAAATATCCGTCTCATCATCTGTCTGTGAATTTCCATGTCCCCGAAGATCCATGGCCACCACACGAACTTTTTGCTTTAACTTTCCTGCTGCCAATGCAAAAGAGAGCCTGCCCAAGATAACATAAACAAATTGATCCAAAAGTATTCAATACACAAACTAAAAGCTTCATCAAAAAGAAAAAGAGGTTTACAAAAACACAATGGAGTATGTCTACACAAGGTGTAAATTTCAGGGTACATATATAAGCATTCCTCCAAATGAAGAAATTTGCAGTCCCAACCCGGTTTTCAGTTTCACCTTATCACTCCACCTACCTGCCTTTCATTTTATTGTCTGCCTGCCATTATTCACCTTTTTCTAACCACCTTATCTCTTTACCCTACCTTTGACCCCATAAATCCGCTGTTTTAACCTATGTTACATTATTCCCAGTCCCAATTCATTCATAGAGGGAGGCTCCCTCTCTTCCATGCATGCTCTGCTCTCCATGACAGGCGGGGCATCCAAATTCTCTACGAACGAGGCTAACGACTCTGTCGGGGAGTACACATGAACGAATGAACACTGCTCCATACCTAAGAGGTAACTCAGGCCTTGATGGCAGCTGTAAGGATCTTGTATTCCAGAGGCTTCGATCTGCGCCCCCCCCCCTTGTCCGTTAAAAAATCCATGCATCTAGAGATGCACTCACATGGGAAATTCACTCCCATGTGTTTAGTGCCCAAACCCACATTTATTTGCTGCTGAAATAAAAGGTTAGCTACAGGAAATGAAATTTAGCTGAAAACACACATAGACATCTTCTTTACTGCTGAAACTTATAACAGAAAATTATAACTCAGAAATGCAACCACATAGACACTTTATTTTTGGTCAAATCGACCCTGGAAAAACCCAATGTGGTAAAACCAGTTCTAGGAGAGGGCTTCTTTTATTATTGGCTTCTAAAATAATGAACTACAGCAGAGAATATTTTTCCAACAATTACAAACAGTACTTATCTCAAAACCAAGACAAAGTTCCTTCTCGAAAACCATGCCAAAATCTCCTTGAAATCTGTGCCAAAAATCTGTACAGAATGTACAGCCTGTACGGCCCTTTCAGCAGCCTAAATACACCTTGGAAGTTGTGCCACTGTCCAGAAATAAAGTACGGACTGTACGGACTTTTATCAGCAGAGATTCTCCTTGATTTACATGCCAAAATGTCAGATGTACGGTACTGTATGGAACAATACGGAATCTGTACTGTACGGCCTGCCCAATGCTGGAATTTACTTTTTGAAATTTGTGCCCTTCGTTGCACAAAAAATCGTGCCCTTCTTTGCACAGAAATTTGTGTCCTTCACACAGAAATTCGTGCCACTTCTTTGGCTCAATCGCTCCACCTTCTTCAGCTATCCCTCCTCTTGCTCTCTCCAAATGCACATGAAGAATAATTTAGTCTTTTCCTCTTTTCCTCTTTTCTCTTCTTTTCCTTTTCCCAAAGTGACTTTTGGGTGACCCCTAAATCTAATGGCTCACATTCATTTAGATCAAGAATGGAGAATAAGTGCACATTTACTTCTCCCTTTTAATTTACTATTCACCCCTTTCATTAAATACCCACATTGTACTTTATGATTCTAAAGTCACTTTCACTTTAGAAAAGAATTTAACTTTACCACTTATAAAGTCATTTTAAAAGAGAGTCACACATGTGAACACTTTTCCCTAGGCAAAGACTCAAAGCCTAAGGAAACCACTTGTCCTTGGTACAAATTTAACACTCCCTCTTACCGAGGAAAGTGTTACTCACCACCCCCATCTTGTCCCTGAAATGGACATGCTTGCCTCTTGGCAAGGGCTTCGTGGGAATATCGGCAACCTGCTCATCTATGGAAACATACTCAATCTTTACTGCTCCTCTTTGAAAATAGTCCTAGATAAAGTGATATCTGATCTCCGTTATCGCACAGCTTGTAGCTAGGAGAAATGGCTATAGGATAGAAGGCCAAACTGGCGTAACAGGAACCTATCCAACCCAATGTCACCACAATGGAATGGTTCTTTCTCTTTAGGGAGGTGAGGCCCAGGGGAGACGTCCCCGGTTGTTAATGTTTTATGCCATTATTATAGTTCTTTGCATTTCAATAGATAAGAGCAACATAAGAACAAGATCACTGAGAAATACACATTCACAAGAGACACAGCATTTATCCTGGGAAACCCTCTAGGGGAAGAAAACCCAGCGAAAACTTCCTTATCATAAATTGCCAATACAATGTCAAGAGATAACTCAAACCAATACAGAAAGTCCTCTCCAAAAGATGCGCCACTCTT
>JASDQU010371224.1:136212-146856 GCA_032191745.1 Picea mariana | reverse complement strand
AGATCTACACCTTGGTCTTCCACCAAGGATTTTCACCTACTCTTGTCATCTCACCAAGAGTCATCAACTTGGCCTCTCGCTAAGTAACTTCCACCTGAAGTGGATCCAGAACTTGATCTGCCAGTCTCAAAAGCTAAGTGATGCTCAAGCCTCCGTGGTGCCCTGCTGCTCCTCATCAACCTCTGATGCACTGAAGCTGTAGCACCAACTCTTTGTCTGCTCGACTGCTCTGAAACTGAAGCTATGTTGGGTGGACCAGTCACCCACTCTGAAGATGTCTAGGGACATTGAGTCTCATCTCCCTTTGAATCACTGCTGTGAGTCACTCGGTCCTCATCAACTCTGTCTCCCCATCTAATGCTGGATGGTGTAACAACAGACAAAGTAGTCATGAATGCACACTCTCTCGCAAATCAATCACTGAACTCTATCTCCTCTGCTGTCGCTGCCGACACATCTTGCTTCTTCTTCTTCTTCTTGGGATACTGTCTTGCATAGTGACCCATCTCTCAACAAGCAAAACATCTCATTGTGCTCATGTCTCTCTTTTGCCCACTGTTGCCGCTCTCTCCTCCCTGTGGTGGGGCCCCAAACTTGGGACCCTGCTGATCTCCACGACCGAACTTCTTCTTGCCCTTTGTCCAAAGAGCAAGGGCCTCAACCTCCGAAATTGACTGTTGCTGCTGCTGTCCAAAAGCTTCGATTACAAGCCTAATCTCCTCTTGGATGAAGTCATCCCACATCCTCTTCCATGTAGGCATAACCTCCCTAGCAACAATGCCGTGTACGAATGGACCCCAAGGTTTGGTGAAGCTATTCATAGTTGTCCTCACCAAAGAGTCAGGGTTCACCACCTCTCCAATGGCTCCAAGCTCGTCCCTGATCTGGGTGTATCTACCAAGGAGTGAAGTAACTGACTCATCCTCAAGCATGCGAATGCTCCTCAATCGATCATGAAGAACCAACTTCTGGTTCTGATTAGAGCTCTCGTACAACTTGCCTAGAGATGCCCACATCTCATATGCATAAGTCTTCCCAGTCAAGTGGGGAATAATATGATCTCGAACCGCATCACAAATGGTCCTCTTTGCCTTATTGTTCCTCCTCCTGAAATCTGCCAACAAGACTGGGGCAGTGACAAGAAGAACGGGAACAGGCGCCTCAACTATATCCCATAGCTCGAGGTCCTCTAAGACAAAGACGATCCTCGCTTTCCAAGGCGACCAATTGCTAGCCTCGGCTAGCCTGTCCTCAACACGCATTTAAGATACTGACATCTCTGTCAATTGCGCTCACTCTGATGCTCCAAATGCAAAGGAACGCTGCCTCACTCCTGTCAACACAGGTGTGAAAAGAGGCAAGCGAAACCTCGACCTCACTCCTAGCAAGTAGGTGTGAAAAGAGGTCGTACACTACAGCCTCACTCCTGTCCACGCAGGTGTGAAAAGAGGCTGTCCACAAGTGTCAAAAATCAGAGCTGTTATCGCACAGTTTGTAGCTAGGAGAAATGGCTATAGGATAGAAGGCCAAACTGGCGTAACAGGAACCTATCCCACCCAATGTCACCACAATGGGATGGTTCTTTCTCTTTAGGGGGGTGAGGCTCAGGGTAGACGTCCTGGGTGACCTGGGGCTTTGGAGAGGCTAGAGGATAATCAAACAATGACAAGTTTCCCCCCTCACAAATCACCACCAAAACAGATAGTCCGACTTATAGCCAACAAAGATAACCAATTAGAATCCTTGCCCGAGAACAAAGCAACAATAAATTGATATATGCAAGCTTTGGNGGCGTAACAGGAACCTATCCCACCCAATGTCACCACAATGGGATGGTTCTTTCTCTTTAGGGGGTGAGGCTCAGGGTAGACGTCCTCGGTGACCTGGGGCTTTGGAGAGGCTAGAGGATAATCAAACAATGACAAGTTTCCCCCCTCACAAATCACCACCAAAACAGATAGTCCGACTTATAGCCAACAAAGATAACCAATTAGAATCCTTGCCCGAGAACAAAGCAACAATAAATTGATATATGCAAGCTTTGGTTAGTACTTCATATATATCAACGACTATCTGATATTCAATTCAAGCAATTTGAAAGTAAATGTTGACAAAGTCAATGTTTACAAAATAGCAATAAAATAATGTCACTTCAACAATAAATACTAGAACGATGTGGCATTCAATGTAACCAATCAACACTCAATTTAATAAATGCTTTAAACCACCATTCAATTGCCCATGAAGTAAAACGTTGCTGCTTTAAAGATGAAATATCCAATGATGATGTCAGCAACTTAGGGTTAGTAGGTTAGGGTTTGAAATTTAAATAATTAAGAAAGTTGTTTGATCAGCTTCACTTCAACTTTAGAGGACTTTCAGATCAATGCCTTAGGGTTTAATGGAGTCATAAGTGAAGGACGCAAAGGTTGAAGGAGGCAAGATTTAAAGGAGTAGAGGGAAAAGTTTTGAGGTGCTGCTAAAGCAGGGCCTCAAAATCGGAACCCTAGGGGAGAGAGGCTCACTTCGGTGTTGCTAAAGCAAGGCCTCGTGCTCTCTCCTCCTTCCTGACAAATGGCTAGCTCAAAAATAACAAAATATAACCAAAACAAGAGGGTTTGATGAGGGAGGTGTTGCTATAGCAAGGCCTTTTAGCCAACCCTAGAAAGAGTACGACCCTAGTGTAGTAGACCTAGGCTAGGGACGTCTCACTCTTCTTGGCTTCAAAATAGTACGGCTAGCACAGGGGAGGAGGAAATAGGAGTGTAGCTAAGGCTAGGCTCTTTCTTTCCTCAACAATGGCTTAAAGTTTCTCTATCAAGGGACATGAGACAATGACCTACTTGTGTGCTTGTCCCTTAGGGTTTTGATTCAACAATATTTATAAACAAATGCAAGAAATTAAACTACAACCATTCATTTGAGAAGTTTTGCAGAAAAATACTTACAAATCACCAAGAAATAACCATGCAAACCCTAGTTGTAACACCTTCCTTCAAGAGAAACACCATAAATGCCAAAAATCTCTTCCTTCAACAAGTGCGCATCACTTAATTCAGCGAAAAACCCAAGATAGGGCGCAAATTCTAGTCCTCCTTATGGAGTGAATGAGTTCATGATCCTAAAATGAGGATCAAAATCCTCAAGATATACTGTATCAATGACCTAATTTCCTTTTTAGGTCATAAAATGGCCGACAAGGCCATAATATCAAAATTATACTGTTTTTACATTAAATGCTAGACTAAAACCCATCAAGCAAAAAGGTAGGATGTCACCCCTTCCTAGGGTGACGTTAGCCCTATCAGGGAAAATGTAGCCTCCTGAAGCAAGACGTTAGCCCTCAATGGGCTCCTCCAAGCTGCCACACATGCCAACTACCCTGTTCATCTACCAACATGCTCATGATGACGTCATAAGCCTCCTGGTGACGTCCTAGGCCATCTAGAGCCAACGTTCCTCTGAAAGTGGGTCAATCCACCTAGGCCAAGCAGTGTCGGGGTGCCTCTGGTGGAACGTTCTCTTCTTCTCCGGTGCAAAGACTCTGATCATCCTCTGCCCTGTCTCTGCCCCCTGATGGGGTCTCAGCATCCATCTGGTGGACTCTTCAGCCCCATGGAGGTTCGAACTGATCATCTCTCCATGTGTACCGGTCCAAATGGTACTTGTCCGTCGGGCATGGTCCTACACATCAAAAGCTACGCCCTCCATGGGCTCATCAGTCACAGGGATCATAGAAATGTCAATCACATCTCATCATTAATATTATTAAACATATGCATAAAATCCCTAATACATATGTCAATAGCTCAAAGACATTACACAAGCCTGCTATACAAATCTGGATGAAAAGACAAAACGTTCTATTGGGCTAGTGTCCATCGGAAAAGGTGAGTTCCCAGAAGAAAACCTCATCAAAACCATGTGAGTGGGGGATGTGGTTAAGGGAAGTCCAAGCATGTGGGTGCAGTGAGGGCCAAGGATGCAATGTGTTATCTATGGGTGCCTTTGTATAAGGCGAATTGTACCTGTCATAGATGCACTCTTTCCAAGCCCATTCTTGCCTTTATTCTTTTATTCTTTTAGTGCTTTTCTTTTTCTTTTTGTTCAAGAGCTAATCAAGGGACACTGCCCTGGTGTGGTGACCAGTGGTGGCAGCGTTACCCACAAGTACTTCACAGAAATGAAAGGTTGGCTCGTGATGAGACCCCCTTTCCCTTGGCCATGCAGCCAAGAGTCACTGCCTTGGCGTGGTAACTAGCTGATGGCAATGTCATACTGCTAGGTACCCATGGACCTAATAGGTTGGCTCGTGATGAGACCCCCTATCCTCTGACTAGGTCTTGTTTTATTATTTTCTTCCGGGTCTCTCTAGTTTCTTGTTGAGAAGCCTTTTATTGCTTTCTCGGGGATCCCTGGGCAAAGCATCTCGAGGTTTTATCTTTTACCAGCTTACTTTTACCTTCTGGGCCTTTAGCCCCTTCTTCCCACGAGACAAGGTGCAATACTGAAGAAAGGTCAACCCAATGCCCGGACAAGGGGAGTGGGACAAGTGAGCGAGAAACAAGATGAAATATTGGTTTTATGATGGGAGCGGACGATGGCCTTTCAGAAGTTCCCCCAAGTGCCAAACCAAAACATATGGACAAAGGCTTGCTAGGACACCTTGTCAATCCCCCCAAACATGGTCAAGTGGGCAAATGTAAGGTCCATGTAATGTTCCTAACTTGGCTTGTCTAGGAAACGTTGCTAATGTGTGTGTAGAATCAAAGGTTTACAGCATATAAATGATCATACAAATAATAAACGCGACAAAGGACTGCAAAGTTTGTATTATGATATCTCTGTGGATTACAAAATAGACGAATGTGGCTGAATAACTGACAATACTCGACTAGATCAACATACAAAGGATCTTAGCCGGAATATAAATAAGCAACTGCAGCTGAATAAAATAACAACACTCGGCTAGATCAAAAGACAAAAGGATCTTAGCCGAAATACAAATAAGCAACTAAAAGATAATACCCGGAATATGGGAGCACTGCGGAATCAATGAAGAATGATGGAAGACCTGGATGATCTTCCCGATGACTAGGGTGTGTCTTTCAACACCGAAATCAGCCAACTGGTGTCTTCCTCCTGGAATACATTGAACTATCTCTCCTGAGATGCGCCTCTTCTCCTCAATGACAAGTCATAATCTGCATAATGATGAATTAGGTCGCTAACCCTTCTTTTATAGCTTTCCAAAACCCTAAATCATGCTGAAACCCTAATTCGCTATTGATTTCCAAAACCCTAAATCATGTTGAAACCCTAATTCGTTGTTGACTTCCAAAACCCTAAATCATTGCTGAAACCCTAATTCACTGTTGACTTCTATTTTTAGCTTAATGTCACTTTCCGAATATAACACCTGTGACTGGAGTTACCTCTAGTAACCTTGTTTACCCCTCTTTGGCCCTGGCTATAGTCTAACGGGGCGGTTTAGACCATTAAGCCTCCTCTTCTGGAGCTCCTATTTGGAAAGGGACATTACAGTCCAAGCAATTGTTAGAAATAAAAGGAATCAGATGCATATATTTAAAGGTTTTAATGATCAAAAGTGACACATACCATGATACCTGGACCAATTACCTCATGGAGCAAGAACTCTTTCTGATACAGGACCAAGCCGATGGTGATGGATGTTGCTGCTGCTGACAAGACAAAGATGATGGAAGAAGAAAAGGCGGGCCCTCCAGGGCCATGCTCAGGTCAATCCTGCTCTCAGTACTCCATGTCTAGGACCTGTGGGCCTCGAGACATGATCTCCTAGTTATCCCTAAAAAGTGGGGATAACAATCTCAATGTGTTTATATCGATCATGAAATACTGGATTCCCCGTGAGTTTCAAGCAACTCTAATTGTCGCAGTAGATCACAGTTGTCTTCAACTCCTAATCAAATAGACCCACCAACAATTTGCGAAGCCAAATGGCCTCACAACTGGCCAAACTTGTTGCCATGTACTCAGCCTCGGATGAACTCAAAGCCACAGATGTTTGCTTGCGGCTGAACCACGACACTACTGTCGAACCCAACCCAAAGTAGCACCCTAAGATACTTTTCCTGTCTGAAGCACACCCTGTCCAATCCGAATCTATGTACCCAACAAGCCTCACTCCATCCCCCTGAACATAATCCAGTCCAAAATCCATTGTCCCCTGCAGATATCGAAGAACATGATGTGCAGCCACCTAGTGCACTCTTTTAGGCTCTACCATAAACTAACTAAGTGTGTTGACTGCAAAACATATATCTGGTCAGGTGTTGACCAAATACATCAAAGATCCAATCAGCCGACGATAACGAGTAGGATCCACCAGCTCGAAATCTAAAGCATGAAGCTTCTTCCAGTTGGTCATCATGGGCATTGACATGGGTTTGCAATCCCCCATGTGAAATCTGTTGAGTATATCAACTGAATACCTCCCTTGTCCCAGGAAGATATGCCCCTCCTCCTGCCACACCTCCAATCCTAGAAAGTAATGCATCAAGCCGATGTCTTTCATCTCGAACTTTGAAGCAAGATCCCTCTTGCAACCTGCTATGAGCCTCTCAACCCCTATGATAATCAAATCATCAACGTATAGCACCAGAATGAACGGATCCTCACCCACAACAACAAAGTAAAGGTTCGGATCAACCTCATTCTTCGTGAAACGCATCTGCTGCAAGTAAGCATCAATACGTGAATACCAAGCTCTTGGAGCTTGCTTCAAACTGTAGAGTGCTTTCTTCAACTTGCACACATGGGATTCCTTCCCATGCGCCTAAAATCCCTGTGGTTGCTCAATATATACCGCTCCCTATATAACCCCATTAAGAAATGCAATCTTCATGTCCATCTAATGAATTTTCCACCCCATCTCTGTTGTAATACATACAATAGATTGGATAGAAGTGTAACAAACAACGAGAGCGAAGGTCTCATCATAGTCTACTCCAATGTTACTAGAACCAGACCGGAACCGGTAAAACCGGCCGGTCCGACTGGTTCACAAGGCTTATCGGTTCAAACCGAACATTCAAATCGCTTTTGACCAGTGCCGTACGGAACCAGTTTTTTTCGGAAACCAACCAGTTTCGTACAGTTGTCGTACGGTCGGAAAAGTGAGGGGATTTGCAAATTTGTTTTTAAAAATAAAAAAAGAAAGAGACTCAGCCAGCAGCTTTTGACAATGAAGACTTTTCCTAGATGGATTTGGATCCCCAGACACATCAAGAGAATGTGTGCATTGATGTTGCAATTGTATCTTTGCCTTCTGGACCAGGGGAATCAAACCAGGCTCGAAATCCCCCTGTTGAGTCTACTCATGTTGAGGATGTAGATGATGACTCTGAGTCTGAGTCTTAGTCCGAGTATGAGTTTCAATATGCAGATTCGGACTATTAGATTGTGTAGTCTCTACTCTCTAGCCTCTAGCCTAGACTCTAGAGTTATTTTTGGACTTTATAGGCCATTTAGAGCCTTTTTGATGATGTATTTTGATTCAAATATTCATATGACTATGGAGTGCACTTACTGTTAGTGCTATTTTGGTTTTATACAATGTTACTTGTTATATATATATGAAAAACTTTGCAAATTTTTGTATAATGGTTTGGATTCACATGGATGCACATGAATATGTTTTTTTTTTTCAAAATTTGAAAATTTTATGTATTTTTAGTGACCGGTTTTTTTATCCGATTTTTTTCCGATTTCGGTTTGGTTCCGGTTTTTTGGGTTGACCGGTTCAACAACCGATCTGGTTCTGGTAACTATGGTCTACTCCCTCTATCTGTGAAAACCCTCTAACCACAAAGCAAGCATTGTACTTCTCTATGCTGCCATCCGCAACATACTTGATCTTATAGAGCCATTTGGAAGTGACAATAGACTTCCCCCCAGGACGAGGCACTATCTCCCAAACATCATTCTTCATGATAGAGGCATACTCCTCCACCATGGCCTCTCCAAACCTGTTGGTTCGTGGCCTCCTCATAGTTAGAGGGCTTGGACTCAATGATGTTGGTCACTAGTGCAACATAGCTGCAAAACTTCTCAGGTGGTCCGCTCTCCTTGGCAGCCCTCTTCGGAGATCCAATTGTTTGTGCATCCTCCAAGGCTTCTTGAAGCCACTTGGGCTTCCTCTTCCCTGAAGGGACCTCCTCATCCTCATCCGAAGAATGAGCCCCTGATACCTGACCAACTGAATCTGATTAACCCAGGTCGGGACCTGAAGTGCCATGTGTACTACCCACCAGTGGACTAACCTGTGAACTACTCTAAGTGCCCTTAGTGCTAACCTGCGGGCTAGCCACTGGAGATCATGTAACCCCTGACATGCCTGTACCTCCCAATCCTCCTGTACCTCCTGGTCCCTGAGATCCTAAGCTCTGTGGTTCTGGACCCTGGGGTGAACTCTCCTGCTGCTGAGGAGATCGTGGCTCTCTCTCATCTAACTCCGCTAACCTCTAAAAAGCTCTCTCCTCCTCGAACTTCACATCCCATCTAACTACAACTCTCCTCGACACAAGAATGTCAAGACGGTAAGCTTTCAAGGTCTCACTGTAACCCACAAAGATCCCCTTCTCTGCGGTGGGTTCTAGCAGAGAAGGAGATCTTTGTGATACACCCGAAAATCCTAAAGTGATACATGAGAAAATGTGATACACCCAAAAATCCTAAAGTGGCCAACTTGAGGCTTTTGCCCCGTGTATCCCTCCTCAGGTGTCATGTTACTGCAGATTTACTGCAAATTTTTTGTTCTTGACCAGACACAATGGTGGGCACTCTTAGAGTTGAGGGCAGATTGGAGGGGGCCACAAATTTCCGGACCTGGAAGGCTAAGATTATTTTTCTCTTGGAAGAGAATGATCTCAAAGATTACAATGAGAAGGTGATTCCAGATCCCAATGATGCACAAGAATTGGCAGCTCATAAGAAGAGAGAAGTGAAGGCCAAGCGGGTGTTGTTGGATTCCGTGAAGGATCACTTGGTTCCTCATCTTTCAGAGAAGAAGACAGCCAAGGACATGTATGATGCTTTGGTGGGCTTGTACCAAAGCGGGGAATACAAACCGGAAGTTGATTTTGAGGCATAAGATCTAATCTGTTGAGATGTCCAACTCAAATATTGTTGCTAGCTACCCCATGAGGATCACTCAGATTCGTGATCAGCTTGTAGCCATTGGTAAGGCAGTTGATGACACAGAGTTGGTTAATGTGTCACTGAAAGGTTTTCCTGGGTCTTGGGAACCATTTGTGCAGGGAATTTGTGCATGAGAGAAGTTGACACCATTTGACAGACTGTGGATCAATTGCATCCAGGAGGAGGCTCGGATAGAGTCCAAGAACGGCAAGCAAAGAGGTAGTGATGATTGTTGAGATTTGGGTACCTTGGAAAGTGGTCCCCTTGTGTTTGTGAGCTTCTAAACACATGTGGGAAGTACATTGTACCATGTACCTTATGTCTAATTTCACATTGACTTAGGAGATTTAAGTCAAAAGTGAAATTTGGTCATTTTAGCCTAAATTGACAATTAATTCACTTTGTGGGTGAATTGAGGGACAAAAAGTGAAACTATGGAAACTTAAGTAAAGTGTGTTTTGAGTTGAGATTCTTTTGAGATAATCTCAACCATTGACTAGGGATGAGATGAGATGATCTCATCCACTCATATTTTAGGTTTCCTTATGCTTCCTTAAGGAGGGCGCAAGGGCAAAGGAGAGCTCATTATTTCACTCATTGGTTCACTTGGAGAGTTTGAGAGAGAGCATGAGGATGAGGATGGAGGCTAGAGTTGAGGAAATCTTGGGGGCTTCTATCCATGGAGGCAGCCACATAGCTTAGACCCTCATTTATTTGTTGGAGTAGATCTTGCCTGGAGGAGGGTGCACTTGGTGAGGAGGGCGCACAGACAGCAGGGAGGACTTTCAGAGATCAAATTGCAGTGAGGACAGTTTCAATGGAGAGCTACAACACAGATTCAGAGTACTATGGGAGGGTTTCTCCATCAGAGCTTTCATTCAGCAGAGCGCTTCAGTTCAGTGGTCTAGGCAACATTGTGAGGAGGGTGCACCATCCTAGGGCGCATCTAAATGGCCTATGTAACCGTAACAAAACAGCGAAGAAGTTCCTTGTTGTTATAAGACAGCAACAAACCCTTGTTTGAAAGTTCAAACTTAGAGCCAACTTGAGGTCAAAGACAAACATAGTTGGCAGCTTGTTAGGACCTTGAAAATCTTCATGGTATCAGAGCTTGGTGGCTGATTTTTGCTGAGTTTTGGACAGCATCTTGTTGGACTGTTTTAGACACCTTTTGGGCAGATTTTGTGGACAGCCATTGACTGAGTTTAGTGGTAGAATTTTGTGGAGGGTTGTAGAGCAGTTTGCGGACATTTTCGTAAGTCTCTTTTCACACCTACGTAGTAGGAGTAAGGCCGATTTTTCACAACCTCTTTTCACAGCAATATTGCTAGGAGTGAGGTCGGTGTTCGTTTGTCTCTTTTCACACTTGTGTTGACAAGAGTGAGGCAACGTTCCTTTGCAGTTGCAGCATCAGTTTGAGTGCAATCAACAATGATGTCAGCATCTCAGATGCGTGTGGAGGAT
>JASDQU010371224.1:119724-131190 GCA_032191745.1 Picea mariana | reverse complement strand
AGCTATCTGGCCCTTATGAGTAGCATCTTTGACTCCAAGCCTTCCATTTTTTAGGAGGCAGCAAGCCAATAGGTTTGGATGGATACCATGATGCAGGAGTATCAGTCCATCATGAAGAACGATGTGTGGGACATAGTTCTAAGACCAAAGGGAAAGTTTGTGGTGACTTCAAGTAGATCTGTAAGATCAAGCATGTTGCATATGGTAGCATTGAGAAGTACAAGCCGAGGTTCATGGCGAGAGGGTTCTCCCAGAAAGAGTGAGTGGAGTATGAAGAGAATTTTGTTCCAGTCAACAGGTATACTTCTATCAAGGCTATTATTTCTTTTGCTTCGGTTATGGGGTGGAGGATACATCAAATGGATGTGAAGACATCATTCCTCTATGATGTGATTGCAAAGGAGGTGTACATAGAGCAATTGCAAGGCTTTGAGGTGCATGGAAGGGAGTCTCATGTTTGCAGGTTGAAGAAATATTTGTACGAACTTGTTGAGGTCATTTCCCGCTTCCAAAAAATTCCCTCCCCTTTTCTATTCTCCCGAATTTGTTTCTCCCTTTCTTTTCCCCCTTCTACACTTACCCGTTTTTCCCTTTTCTTTTTTCCCTCTTATTATCCCTTTCTAGTTCTAACACTTAGTCGTATTTTAGACCGCGGGTTCCCGGGTTGGCGGACTTACAATTTCTCACCTCCATCTACAACTTCATATCACGAGTCCGACTGACCATCGTGTTGTTCCATACTTAGCCGATTCTACGATCGCGGGTTCTCGGGTTGACGGGATCGAGCTTTCATGTTCCCGTGTTCCGTGATAAACACATTGCACCAAAGAGTTTTGTGATCTACATTTCGATCCCCAGACTCCCCAAACTGCCTAAGTGTCATTCTGCCTACATGAATCCATCCGACCGCCACATCGTCCCACACTTAGCCAATTTCGCGCCTCATACCATCGCGGGCTCTCGGGTTCGCGAGTTCCCGGGTTCACAAAAATCTCACGTCACATATTGCCCCCGTCCGTCCCCGCCACCCTCGCGCCTTTCCCAATGCACATTTACTATGCTTTTAATGCTAATAACATACCATACAGGTTTGAAAGGATGGTCATTGATAAGTGAAAGGCTCAAGTAAATCTCCTATTAAAACGCATTAAAACAAGATTTACGAACGATTTTATCATCTCCCTCCAACGTTCATTCTTAACATAATTTGGAGCAAGAGAACGTTCTTGTCGACTTATGGCAGCGACTCGACCACAGTTTTGTGGAGATACACTGAATATTTTCGGGCGCGAGGATTAGAGTTTTCAGTGGTCCAGGGCATATTCCTATTATTCATCCCCTTCTGCCCAGAAGGAAATAATTTGGACGTCTGGAATTGCGCGCGCAGGGTGTGTCCCGGAAGTTTTTGATTGTAAGCAGTTGGTCACTTGGTATGCTGAGAGATACAATCCAAGCCAGCGGATCATCCAGTTGCAGGACCATTCCCCTATCTCTCTGTCACCTCAAGTTTTCCGTAAGATGTTGACGCTTCCCGAACCAATGCTCACCTTCAAAGGTGAAGATTACAAGGAGTTCTTAAAAAATCATGACAATGGACTCAACCTCTTACCTGAATCCCTAGAGAACTTAGCGACCATCCCCGAGGATATCACAAGATTGCAGGTTGGCTCATTTCAAAATCCCTTCCGGGAAATTGCATGGCTTTTTACGAGGATAACAGGACAGGAAACCATGGCCAGCATCTCCCGGATGATTCTATACATTCTTTATTTTACGGTCAAGGAACAGGCCATCTTCGATTGGGGTAAGTTGATTTCCATTGAAATCTCTTCCCAATTGGCGCAATACAAGGAGAAGAAATTATTTATGTCATCTTATTTAGTTTTCGCGATAGCACATTGCGGTCAATTCCCGAGATTATCTGTCTACAAGAAGGTAAACTGTGAATTCGACCCAGTAACCTTCTAGTATCAAACATTGTGGAGGCACAAGGCCTCCCAGCATTTTTATGAAATCTTTAATAATTTTGTCTCAGTTTTCAAAGAATTGTTGTTTGGAAAAAATGCTCCCCGAACGTCTGACAAGGCGAGTAAGTTCTTGGATAGGAAGGGGACACTAGAATAAATGGAAAATTATAACGTTATAAGGATTTTTGGATCCAAACAAAATCCTTCCTTCCTTCCTTCCGTACCACATATCTAACAAAATGTTTGTTGTTGAGATAGCAAGGCAGTACACCTACTGGTTGCATTTTTTCCATGAAAAGAACAAAAAGTAATTCATACTTCTGCCTTGGAATGTCGGGGATTTCATATTCAAAAATATGAACAAGATTGATGAATTCGCATGCCACTTCCACAGCCTCAATTTAAAATAGGTTGAAAAAGTAAAAGGGTTCAACCCTAGTGGTATTTATGTAGAACATCTATTGGATGTTGGTTTCAGCAATTCTTTCATTAACACTATTCTGAATGAAGATGGAGACAATGCCTCAGGCACTCCTGCTCGTGACACCAGCGACCTGGAGACAATACTCAGCACCAATGAGGTCCAAGACCCGAAATTGATACTCAACTCGTTGTTCTTAACCAAGCAAGCATTTGAAAAATTCTATGGCATTCTTGAATATGGTGAAGATGATGTGGAAAACTGGCTAGTTGATTATTCGATCAAAAATCAAGATATTGATGAAGCATTGCGGAACATTTTTATTGATCTAAGGGACTTGGAAGGTGAACTCTTCAATATAAAAATCCGACATGAAATCAACGTGGCAAATTGATGTGAGAATTTTTGTTTATTTGCTTTAAATGTATGGATGTGTGTGTTTCTTGGTCCATTCTCAGGAACTCTCATTTTAAAAAGAAAACAAAAATAATTTTCCTTTTTTGTTATATCTATTTTACTTTATGTTGACGAACTTCTTATAAAAGTCCCACATTTTATAAATCTCGAACAGAGGAGTACCACCTCTATAAAAACGTAGGAGGATTCGCATCCTCGTGAGATTGTCGTTTTGGTCCTGATGGATTCAAGCATCAACAAGACTCAAGCAGGCACCCAGGGCATGGTACTCGAGGATCGATGGGTATTTACAGAGCGTGGGCTTCACCAAAAGTGAAGCAAATCCTAACCTATCATACAGGTTGGTCAAGATCCTCTTATATTGTTGTGAGTTGATGATTTGTTCCTCATGAGAGCAGACAAGCTCATTGCCAGTTGCAAGAGGGATTTGGCTTTGAAGTTTGAGATGAAGGATATTGGATTGATGCATTACTTCTTAGGACTGGAGGTGTAGCAGCAGTTGGACGAGATCTTCCTCGGACAAGCGAAGTATGCAGTTGACATACTGAGGAGGTTTAGGATGATGGACTATAAGTCCATGACTACACCTATGATCACCAATCTGAAGAAGCTTGGGGCTTTGGATTCAGATTTGGTGGATCCCACGATGTATAGACAGTTGATTGGTTCATTGATGTATCTGGTCAACATCAAACCAGAGATTTGCTTTGTTTTCAACACCTTGAGCTAGTTCATGGTTGAGTCGAGGTAGGTGCAATGGGTAGCAGCGAAGCATGTGCTCAGTGTTGGAAATTGTGTTGTCATTGATGTCCAAGGTAGAAAGGACTGTAACAATGATGAATGTCATTTATCCCAAAGACAGGGGGAGACTGTGAATATATTGACCTTCTGCAAGAGCCCTGGGTGTTTACCCGAAACAACAACACCATAACAGTGCAACTATGAAGATCAGAGAGAATCGGACCAAACCAGACTGAAGAAGAAGAAGAGAATGTTATATGTGGTTATGAGGTTCTGTATGAAGACAAAACGATTGCAAACAATCAATCCCAGAGAATTCAGGTTGTTCGGGTATGGTGAAATTGGAAGCCGAACAAAGACAACCCTGTGGAAGGGTTGAGTAGCAACAAACCTGGTAAGAAAGGCCCAGATTAACCAAACCGGAGAAATGGCGATAGCGATATATCCCACATTTGTTGGGAAAACCGAGTCCAAAGGGTTTATAATGGAAAAGTAGTATTACATTGTTTGAATGAAAGCAGAAGAGCTACGGAACCCTACGCACGAAGTTAAGTTTTGTCGTGAAGAACAGTGGACGCGGAGATGGCTAAATCCTAATCGTTGATCATCGGAGATCAACGGCCAATATCAAAGAACTGGGGTTCGATACTCGGTGGGTCAACTCAGCCACATCAGCAACATGATAGCAACCTCATCGGTGCCAAGTGTTCAGTCAAATGAATGCCACATCATAGGAAATCCACATCAGTGATGCCATGTGTCGAGACACATACTGATGCCATGTCATCCAATGCACATGAAGATGACGTCCATGCAAAAGCCACCTCATCTACAACATCAGCACAAGAGACCTTGAAAAATGACGAAGTACCAAGACACCGCGAAGATAGTGAGCACGGGGAAGAATCAGGAGTATGTGAAGAAATGGGTGCGGACCTACGATAGGAGTTTGAAAAATCGACTAAGTGTCAAGAATCGGTCGAACAGACAAGGTTCAAGAATCGGGCAAGTGTTGCAGACCCACGGATCTGCGGCAAGATTTCAAAGAAATGGCTAAGTACTAAGAATTGGTCTTGTTATCCCCGATCTCAAGGCCCTCGGGTTGCAAACATGGAGTACCGAGAGACAGATGGTTGACATCATCCACTTGCACATACAGAGGCCCACTTCACCATCACAGATCTCAGGTTCATCATGATGGTATCCACCACATCAGCTTTCTTCTAAAAGACAATGGGTCTTGCTCCGTGAGGTACAAGTCAGGTATTGTGGTAAGTGTCACTTTAATATTTCAGGCATTTGAGTATGTTGCATTTAAAGCTGCTTTTTATTATAGAATGTTTGCTTGGAAGTTATGCTCTTTGCCCTGTTTCACCTTGGTGGTTGACACTATG
Organism: Picea mariana; assembly: GCA_032191745.1. Lineage (NCBI taxonomy): Eukaryota > Viridiplantae > Streptophyta > Pinopsida > Pinales > Pinaceae > Picea > Picea mariana. The sequence goes on along the minus strand of JASDQU010371224.1, from coordinate 126,250 downwards.
CCCTAGTAAGTGGTCACCCTTAGGTNCCATCACAGATCTCAGGTTCATCATGATGGTATCCACCACATCAGCTTGCTTCTAAAAGACAATGGGTCTTGCTCCGTGAGGTACAAGTCAGGTATTGTGGTAAGTGTCACTTTAATATTTCAGGCATTTGAGTATGTTGCATTTAAAGTTGCTTTTGATTATAGAATGTTTGCTTGGAAGTTATGCTCTTTGCCTTGTTTCACCTTGGTGGTTGACACTATGCCCTAGTAAGTGGTCACCCTTAGGTATGGGTTTGCTATTGGGAGGTCTCCTTGACAAGTCATCATGCCACTCTTGATCATACTTATCATTTTTTATCACTTCAACCCTTGTTCGTCTCCTTATCTTTTGGGATTTTCGGGTGCATTGACCCAAGAAGGGATTGTACCTCATTTCATGGGAAGAAGGGGTTGAAGGCCCATGGGTTTGTAGCTGGCAAAAGATCAAATCCAACCATAAACCTTCTAGATGCTCGCTCAGGGATCCCAAGGACAATGAAATGTCTCTCATAAGAAACTGATGGGACGCATGAAAAATAACAAAACAAAAATGCCAACCAAGGTAGAGCATGTGTGGGCAATGTTTTTCATGCTTAGGTAGAAGTCCCACACATTGTCTTCAACTTGGGGAAGCATAATGTGACAAGAGTAGAGTCTAGGAGAGGCAATGTTTTTCATGCTTAGGTAGAAGCCACACCTTGGCTTCAACCTGGAAACATCTTAAAAAACAGAAGGCAATAAATGGGCTTGGAAAAAGGATGCATTGAAAGCGAAGGTGCAACACACCCTCTACAAAGGCACTCATAAATGAGACAATACAAACCCTTGTATGTCCTGAACCCCATGCCCAAAAGTTTTAACCTCCCATCCACTTCGTCTTCTCCACATGACTTAGAGAGGTTTCCACCTAGGAAACACTCCTTAACTTAAGGAATGATTCACCCAATAGGTCACTTTGTCAACCCTCCCATACCTAAACTTGGAAAATTACATGGGTCTTTGAGCACATGTTTAATTTGATGAAGTAGCTTTTGATGTACATGCTTAGATGCCTCTTATATTAAATGTGATTTTACTTGCCATGATGCTTTGACTTGAGATCCTTGGAGGGTGCACTTGTCTGTCTTTGCAGGACCTTGACTGGTGGACGATTTGGAGAAACAAGCCCAGCTTGGGCCTTCACTGGGGAAAGAATCCCACAAGTTGGATACCATGGCCCTCACACCGAATGATGATTGTAGCCTTTGGAGGCAGGAGAGGACACCTTGGACAGTGACACCTAACCTTCTTCCAACCCAACGACCTGCTTGGGAGCTCTTATACCATATTTCTAGGCTCGACGTCTTGCTTGGGGTTAGGGCATGTGGTGGTGAAGATGGACACTTGGCACGTTTTGATCGAAGACCCCTTGTGTTGAGGAGAAGACTTTTAAATTGAAGACACGTGGCCTTTGGAGGCCTAGCGCTACCTTCTCCAACCCCAACAACTTCCTACATGTGCCAAAACGTCACCCCTCAAGGGGATGACGTCATGTTTTAGGGTTTTTCTTTGTGCAAAAAATAATATTACTTTGTAAAGGGGCAAAATAAAGGGAAATGTCTCCCTTATTTTGTGGTTTACCCTAAGTTAAGTCGACAAAACACTTTTTAGGAGATTTGCATAAATAAGAATCATTTCATTTCATTTTAAAACATAACTTTCCCATCTTGGAGAGGATTCTTGGCTGAAATTTGCCCCTCTTGGGCAAATGCATCTTCTCTCTCTCGTGTGCTATGGTTTATCTCTTGTCTTATGGAGTGAAGTGGTGCGCTAGCTCTAGGAGGCTTTTTTTCTTGCTTCAGTGATGAGATTCTTGGTAACTAGTGTTTATCTTGGCATGCATTTTTGGAATTGGTAAGGAAAATATGCATATTATTAGTTTTCTTTCTTGTTCCATGGTTGTTATTGGCTAGATCCTTGGAGGAGTATGAGGGCATACACTCTCCACCAACTTTTATCATTATTGTTTGTGGAAGAAGCTATTGCAAAGCTTGCTAAGAGGAGTAAATGAGCTTACACACTCCTAGATTTACCTTGTTAGATTTTACTTGCCCTAGGGAGTAAAAGGGTTTACACCCCTAGGGAGATAGTAGATCTAACCTATTACAAGAAGACTACATAACCCATTTGGCAAGGCACAAATCATTTATTGCATTGGAGAAATAAAGTACTTGCATAGGAATGCGTGATTTTTCGAGATATTGAATTTGTTCAAGTTGGAATCTTTTCTTAGTGTTATAAGCATTCTTGTGCCCTAAGGGCATCCTCTTTTAGCCAAGCAATTTGCTGCTGTAATAAGTTTAATGCTACAGCCATTAGGGCTGCAGAAAACTTCACTTTCTTTCATCACTTACTCACTTCTCCACCGTGAAAATTTACTTGTAAACCTAGATTACTGTTTTACTTGTAAACCTAGATTACTCCAAGAGGGACGGAATCAACATCATGACGGAATGCGGAATTTGACTCCCATAAGCAAACCAACTCTTGTTTAAAGTGCCTCAATTCCCCCAAATTAAAAGGGAGCAGGTCCTCCTAAAAAGTGACTTTACATTGATGCTTCCACAAAAATCCAATGGCAATCAATCATACTAAATCTGAGGGGTATTTGCAAATATCCCAAATCATCCAAGTGTCGGCCAATAGAGCCCCTTTCCATGAAAGTGGTGTTAGGATTTTAAGAATGAACCCATGGTAACCAAGTGGAACNCTCAATTCCCCCAAATTAAAAGGGAGCAGGTCCTCCTAAAAAGTGACTTGACATTGATGCTTCCACAAAAATCCAATGGCAACCAATCATACTAAATCTGAGGGGTATTTGCAAATATCCCAAATCATCCAAGTGTCGGCCAATAGAGCCCCTTTCCATGAAAGTGGTGTTAGGATTTTAAGAATGAACCCATGGTAACCAAGTGGAACAGTGGTGTTCAGTAACACCCTTAAACAATGAAGCACATCTTCGTAAGAAGATACCAAAGAGCATAATGTATTGTGTGTGCAATGTGCGTAATGTGCATTGGGAATGCAGCTATGGCCTCCCCAATAAATAGTCTTAGGGTTTAACCTTAAGACCCCAAAGTGTGGGACCACAATAAGCACTAAAGTGGCTAACCATAACAGAGGAGGTCCCAAAGGTCAAAAAAAATCCTGTAGTTGGGTTTACATTAAATATTCCCACATCATTCCTTAAACACAACTTGGAAGATCTATGAAGGTAGCATTATCTCAACACCACCCATTAAATGACAGCTTCCTATAGAGAACCTCATTACTGCAACCTTTCCTGTAAAAAGATATTAAGATATCACATCTCCCACCATGCCCCACCGAACACAATTGAGCTAGGAACACTAACAACCAAAATAGATGACCATGATGAATTACAACAGAACAGTTACCTCCACAACACCTCCAGCCAATCCTTTTCGGAACATAGTGACACAAACTCATGCAACAAGGCTTACAATGAATAGTTGTTTAGAACTTGAACCTCCCAAAAATCTCCATACACAAAGGTGGAGCAACCAGATCCTATGCACAAACAGCCAAAACAGGTTTCCCAAAAAACACTTATGGGAGTAGTCTCTAAAACCAAAAACACAATAAACCAAAAAAACGAGCTTTATTTTCTCATAGAGTTCATTCCATCATCATTACAGCATAAAAGCAGTGAACAATATATCCCACAACAGTGTTTTAAAAGATGTCAAGCTCAGATATCATGAGTACCAGCGTTTAGGGCCCAGGCCATGTTTACCACCATATAMTCAAAACAAATTACAACCAATAAGGTCATTGATCATATAATAATATTCATAGTGTAACACCACAGGATTCTGAAGAAATATTTATATGAGGCTTGTGCTGAGAGATAGTATTTGATCCATGGKATAAATCATAATATATCAATCCTCAGAGCATTATATACCATGTGTTTAGGGAAAGTTATCACCACTTGTTGATCTGAGATGAGGAAAACAGTCACCGAGCCGATTTGAAGGTCAGTTTGAATCAGCCAGCTATCTATTCGACYAGTTTGGCRAGTTGATATCCACTYGGGTTGGTTTTAAAAACTATGGTTTATAGCAACAACCCAACAAGCTCAACAACATCCCCCCTTTAACACAGGTTAAGAGATCACAATAGCTGATAAGACTCACATACTAGTCCTCCAATCAAAAACTATCCCAGATGCAAAACATGCCAACGTGCCAACAAGATTGTTCAACAAAACAGTGAAATAATGAATATGATGCCAGTCAATCAATCAATCGATCAATCGATCAACAGGGATAAAGAGCATTGTATAGTTAACAGTTGATGATATGCATCTATATGAAGTCCTCAAGCACCTCCTCAAACGTTGCCATGACCAATCATTTGTACAACCACAATCAACTCTAGTAGTCAGCACTAGTCCAAAATTCTACCTCTTACACCTATCCTACAAAGATCTATAAGCATCATTGCCATCATACCAAGATATTCAACTCTAGGATGAATTCCTCCCATCTCTATGATGAGCATATCAATATGGAAAAGAGCCTTATTCCTGTTGAATCGAAGATGCAGGATGTAATTCCTACTCAACCAAAGTTCTAGGGTGCCCTACAAATCAACAAAATTGTCATCTATCTCCAAGTCAAGCATATTATCATCAACCAAGTCTACAATAGATGCAGGTTGTGCTCCGTGGAACTCAATACAATGACCTCCAGCAACAAACAAAACAATAATGGGTACAGAAAAACCTCCTTGCAAATCAACGGTAGAATGACTTCCATCTGGCAATGGGGTCTCACCATATCCAAGTCCTGTTCTAATTGGTCTCATCTCAAGCTCAACTAGAATAGCGACACGATGTCCAGTGTTCCCAAGTCCACTACCTGTATATCCCATTTGGCACAACCGTCGAGGCCCACCAGCTCAATCGATTGGACAAGATTTGTTAGTTGTGTCATCTTCAAGAGGTTGAGAAAGAGTTGCACTTCATCATCCGCCACACCCTCTATTACATAATCCAAGGGCGGTACCATCATCTTTTCAGGGATTTAAAGACCCTCTCAGATTTCTTTAGGTACCCCAACCAGAAATGCTTGGCCTTATAGATGCAAGAGGCCCTCAGGCTTCGTTCCCATACTCTCCAGCCACCTCCTAGACCAGTCTCCACATGGATGATCACTTCCTTTTTTACAATGCTCCCATCTACTGGGGACACCAAAAGACACTTGGATAGTAGCCTTGCCTCCAATCTCAAACCAGTATGGACTTTGTTGAAAAACTGATGAATGTAGGTAAATTTAAAAATTTACAGCATACAACCAACATACCAATACATCTTGCATATATGAGGATCACTAAGAGTGAGACAATCACAGAGAGAACAAAAGTATACCTTGGGAAACCCTCTTGGGGTAGAAAACCCAGCAAAAACTTCTCTTTAGATTCTTCAACAAAGTAAAATACCAGTACAAGAATTTAGAGTAACTAGCTAGGACTCAGAGGGCTGAAACAATACCTCTGTTTCAGCACTTACAAACTTCACAAATAACTTAACTAACACTTATACTAACAGCTTGACAAACTCACCAAAAGATAACTGACTTTCCTTCTTGTTGTAGCAGAGTTATGGCAGCTTTAACACAGTATTTGTAGCAGCCTTATATCAGCAAGGAACAGCAGAAGACTTCAGCAAGAATAGAGTGCTTGTATCAGCAGTATACTTCAACAACTAGCTGCCATATACCAGCAGAAGACTCCAGCAACTAGCAGCCATATACCAGGAGAAGATTCCAGTAGATATCAGTCATATACTAGCAAAATACTTCAGCAAATAGATGCCTTGCCTCCGCAGAAGACTCCAGCAAAACAAAAGGTATATAAATGTTAAGTTAATGCCCATTTTTATAGGTTGGTTTGGCTGCCCTAAGCAACCCCCTAAGAATGTATGGCAGTTGTATAACAATTGTTATACCTGCCCTCCTTTGGCTGCCAAGAGTCACCTTCTAATGTTCCCAAGAGCCACCTCCTAAATCTCCCAAGAGCCACCTCCTAATACTCCCAAAGGTCACTTCCTTTGTCTCTTCTAGAGGCTGCTCTAAATTGTTCTTAGGATTGTATGACAATTGTATAACAGCTGTCATACCACCACCCTAAGCAGGCCCCCTAAGCTGGCCACTCCAACCACCCTAAGAAGCCCTCTTAAGCAACCTCCCTAAGCTAGCCACTACAACCACCCTAAGCAGCCCTCTTAGAGGTGCTATGAGGTTGACACGTGGCATATGGCTGTCTTGTCATAAGGTTGACACTTGTCATGTGTTTGATGCTTGACATAAAAGTTAACACTAAATCAAAACTTTATTTACATGGTTACTTACAATAGGAAAAATTGCTTCCAAAGCTATATAATTCAACACTCCCTCTTAGCAAGGAAGGTATTTTCCCAGTACCAACTGTTACAT
>JASDQU010371224.1:97507-118056 GCA_032191745.1 Picea mariana | reverse complement strand
ACCCAGTTGGTTAGGCCACATTAACCTCCTGAGGATAAAAAACACTCAGCGAAAGGAACTCTCCTAATGAAGAAACCCTAAGGCAATTGACCTAACATGATCCATGTAGACCTATTACATTATAAACCCGCGCAGGGGTGCGGTAATCTCGCTTACAAAACTGTGTGCTAGAGCAAAAAAAATGCCCTGTAGAACCAAAAAGTCTTCGACGTGTTTGCATCTGTTGATGCATATCTTCATGATACATGGAGTTGACCCCCTAGTTGAAGAGGCGGTCAACACAATCCATCATTCCAAATCTCTTTAGAATTTCCACAACATATTTTCCTTGACTAAGACAAATCTCACCTGGATTCTGCCACACTACCAGACCTAGGAAATAGTGCATTTGACCTAGATCTTTCATTTCGAATTCTAAAGCAAGCTTCTTCTTCCAATCAGTGATGAGCTTTTCATTTTCTGTTAGAAACAGATCATCCACATAAAATAGTAAGACCAGTTGATCATCATTCTCAATCTTATAATAGAGATTGGAATCTGCTTTACTCTTGATAAAGCCCAAGCTCAACAGAAAATTATCAATTCTTCCATATCATGTCATGGGTGCTTGCTTCAAGCCATACAAGGTTTTCTTTAATCTGCACACATGTGTCTGACTGTCATGTGTCTCAAATCCTCGTGGCTGCTCCACATACACTTCCTCTTCTATCACACCATTCAGAAAAGCAGATTTTATATCCATCTAATGTAGTTTCCATCCCATCTTTGCATCTATAGCCATAGTAGCTCTAATGGAAGTGTATCTTGCCACAGGAGCAAAGGTTTTTTCATAATCTATTCCCTCTTTCTGAGAGAACCCACGAGCTACAAACCTTGCTTTGTATTTATTAATACTACCATCCGCAGCATGCTTGATTTTGTATAACCATTTAGATGTTACCACAGATTTTTCTTTTGGTCTCGGAACTATGTCCCAAACATCGTTTTTCATAATCGATTGATATTCTTCAATCATGACATCCTGTCACACTTTCTTCTCAGCAGCTTCTTCATAGCTGGAAGGTTTTGCATCAATGATGTTAGACATAAGTGCAACATAGTTGGAATATAATCAAGGTCTTTTACTTTCTCTGAAAGTCTTATTTGGGGCACCATACCTTTTTGCATCTTGAATGAGTTCACGAGCCCAACCTGGTTTTCTCTGACATGCAATCACTTATGTGGGTGAATCAGTAGGTTTTTGAGGCTCCATCATATCATGATTCTCAGGTACATTCTCTTCTTCTTCTCTATCTGGTACTTTAAAAGCTGTTGGTTCCTCATCATGTACCTCATCTACATGATTTCTTTTTTATTTGCAGAAAGTTGCGTCTTCATCAAAGATAACATCTATGTTGATCTCAATCTTTTTGTATCCAGGAACATATACTCTATATGCCTTTGATGTTTCGTTGTACCCGACAAATATACCCTTCTTACCTAATGGAACAAACTTTGTCCTTTTGTCCTTGGGAATATGAATATACACTGGACAACCAAATATCCTTAGGTGACTAACCTCTGGAACTTTCCAGAAAACACTTCTTCTAGAGTTTTATTTTCAAGAACTTTATGAGGACTTTTGTTTTGTACATATACAGCAGTCATTGTTGCTTCTACCCAAAGGTACATTGATAAGTCCTGATCATGAATCATGGATTTAACTGCTTCCATAACTGATCGATTCTTTCTTTCGGCAACACCATTTTGTTGAGGATTGTATAGAGTAGAAAGCTCCCTCTTAATCCCAACTTCTCTACAGAATTCCTTGAATTCACCAGATGTGAATTCTCCTCCGTTATCGGATCTTAAAACCTTTATTTTTCTCTCAGAAAGATTTTCACCAAGAGCTTTAAATTCCTTAAACTTACTAAAGACTTCATCTTTATTCGTTAAGAAATAAATCCAAGTTTTGCGAGAAAAGTCATCAATAAAAGAAACATAGTAAACAAACCCGCTGAGTGAAGTGGCTGACATAGGTCCACACACATCTGAATGAATTAGATCCAAAACTCCTTTTGCTTTACTGTCATTGCCTGGAAAAGGCTTTTTCACGTTCTTTCCTTGTGCACATCCTTTGCACACACCATAGTGGAACACTTGAATTTCTGGAAAGTCTTTCACCATCTTGCTGACAACTGGCAAGGCTTTATAGTGAATATGAGCGAACCTGCTATGCCACAATTCACATGGGTTTATAGTACTGTGTACTAAGGCTTGATCTGGATTTCCTTTTAACTTGTATAACCCATCTTCATGTCTACCAATTATAATAGCATCATCAATATTCTTTCCTCTCGGCCACATAAGAACTTGGCCATTGACAAAAGCTACTCAGAATCCTTTCTCTTCCAATCCTGAAATAGATAGGAGGTTCTTTTGCAGACCAGGTACATATTAAAAAATTTCCATTTTCAAATGTTTTCCTGAAACTAAGTTGTAAAAAGCATTCCCTAGCCCTTAATAGGATAGGAAGAGTTATCACCCAGTCTCACCTGATGAGAAGAATCTTTCTTAGTCAGATTTGAAAGAGAGTCTTTAAAACCAGTCATATGCCTGGAGGCACCACTATCCACAAGCCATGTTTCATCATCATAATTTACTGAATTAGTAAGAGCTGCCACCAAAACATACTCTTCATCCGAATCTTCTTTTCTTTCTCTCTTGAAAACAGGTTCATCATCTTCAACAATATGAGCATGATGTCTTTTGTTTTTCCTCCTTTCTTTGACCTCTTTTATGAGAGGACAATCTCTACCAAGATGTCCCAGCTTTTCACAATAGAAACATTTGAGTTTAGAATAGTCTCTCTTACCTTTCTCAAATTTCTGAAACTTCTTCTGTGGAGGATGATTTTCCTTATTTTTCTTTCCTTTCCTAAAATGGGTTGCAAGAGCTTGATCTTCATCATCACTTAGCTTTTCTTCTCTTGCTTTCAGTCTTGCTTCTTCTTGGACACAATCTTCCCATAACCTGCTAAACTTTGTTAACTTACTTCTTGAACAGATTCCTCTTATGAAAGATTCCCATGACTTCGGAAGTCCATTCAAAGTAGTCATTACTCACTCAGCTTCTTCAACCGAGTCACCGATAGCTATAATCTGTTCATTAATCTGAGAAATTCTTGTAAAGAAGGCATGAATAGATTCAGACTTCTGCATCTTTACATTTTTTAGTTGAGTCCTCAAAGCCATCTTCTTGTTTATGTTCCTTCCTTCATATAGACGAGATAGAGAATCAAACATCTCTTTGGGAGTCTTCAACAACGATACATGAGGAATAAGATGGTCTTTTATAGAATCTGCGATTATTCTCTTTGCCCTTATCAGATTCCTCATATACTTACCTTTAGCTTCTTCTTCCTCAGGTTCTGCAACCTCTTCCATAACATAATCTGATAAGTCATTTTCTTCCAGAACAAGGGATATTATGTACTTCCATGCTCTGAAGTTATTAGGTCCCTCAAGTTTCTCATCAAGCTTAGTGCTTGACATCATCTTGTCCTTGTTTTTAACTTCCTTCAAAAAACTGAAATACTGTAGTCCCCTTCACAAATCTAATAACTCTCTGTAGAAATGGCTTTGTTCAGGGAAGCTCTGATACCATGTTGAAAAATCGATGCATGTAGGTAAATTTAAAAAAATTTACAGCATACAACCAACATACCAATACATCTTGCATATATGAGGATCACTGAAAGTGAGACAATCACAGAGAGAACACAAGTATACCCTGGAGAAAACCCAGCCAAAAACTCTCTTTAGATTCTTCAACAAAGTACAATATCAGTACAAGACTTTAAAGTAACTAGCTAGGACTCAGAGGGCTGAAACAATACCTCTGTTTCAGCACTTACAAACTTCACAAATAGCTCAACTAACACTTACAGTAACAGCTTGACAAACTCACCAAAAGATAACTGACTTTCCTTCTTGTTGTAGCAGAGTTATGGCAGCTTTAACACAGTATTTGTAGCAGCCTTACATCAGCAAGGAACAGCAGAAGACTTCAACAAGAATAGAGTGCTTGTATCAGCAATATACTTCAACAACTAGCTGCCATATACCAGCAAAAGACTCCAGCAACTAGCAGCCATATACCAACAGAAGATTCCAGTAGATATCAGTCATATACCAGCAAAATACTTCAGCAAATAGATGCCTTGCCTCAGCAGAAAACTCCAGCAAAACAAAAGTATATAAATGTTAAGTGAATGCCCCTTTTTATAGGTTGGTTTGGCTTCCCTAAGCAACCCCCTAAGAATATATGACAGTTGTATAACAATTGTCATACCTGCCCTCCTTTGGCTACCAAGAGTCACCTTCTAATGTTCCCAAGAGCCACCTCCTGATGCTCCCAAGAGCCACCTCCTAATGCTCCCAAAGGTCACTTCCTTTGTCTCTTCTAGAGGTTGCCCTAAATTGTTGTCTTAGGATTGTATGACAGTTGTATAACAGCTGTCATACCACCACCCTAAGCAGCCCCCCTCAGCTGGCCACTCCAATCACCCTAAGAAGCCCTCTTAAGCAGCCTCCCTAAGCTAGCCACTACAACCGCCCTAAGCAACCCTCTTAGAGGTGTTATGAGGTTGACACATGGCATATGGTTGTCTTGGCATAAGGTTGACACTTGTCATGTGTTTGATGCTTGACATAAAGTTAACACTATATCAAAATTTTATTTACATGGTTAGTTACAACAGGGAAAATAGCTTCCAAAGCTATATAATTCAACAGACTTGTAGGACTATCTCCACTTCCTAGAGACCTCACTAACATTGTGAATCCAGATCTCATACCAGCAGTCAAACAAGATCACCTAGGCCCCAACGACGGTCAACCTCTTCGAGGCAACAATGCAGTATGCAATCCAGATAATCCAACAAACATGAAAAGAAGACACATCATCAATATCATCCTTCTTGCAAACATTTTCACTACTAGTAATATCATCAAAAACATCTTTAGAAACATCATCATCATTAATACCATCATCATCAATATGTTGCTAAGAAAGACATTTAACCTCTTCTTCCAAAGCATCAAGTAGGTCTTTCTTATTACTGTAGTCATTCATGAGATCTTGACAAGCCTCTTCATTGAATTCCTCTAGCTCATTTACATGAACAATTGAACTTTCAACAAGGTCAAAATACTTCCTAAAAACAATGCTTTCTAACTTACTCACACAATCTTTCAAATTACCTCCAATGCATCTTATCTTGATGACTTCCTGAATCGGACCTTGATTTAGGCCATGCAAGCCCTTGATCATTTTGTCCTTTCCATCTACCCAAGAAAGAAGAAGACCATATCCATCTTCAATTTATGATACTTGTCAATGACACCCATGGCCTTGAAGAAGTGCACCCTCTCATAATTGTACGGAGGTATGACATGATATGGCTCTTCTAGAGGAGCACTCTTGTACCTTAGATGTCTATTACACTATTGTGGTGATATTTAATGAGATAAGACAACTTATCTTGTGGAGCGCTCATCTCCTTAAACATCTTTTAGAGCGCCTTAGGGTTTGTGATGACGTATTGACATGGAGCTCTTATGAAGGAGCACTCTGTTATTTTTGGTATCTATTTTACCTTTATGATGATGCTTGACAAGGTAGACAATCATTCTCTTAGAGCGCTCTCCTCTTTGTCATACTTTGGAGCACCCTAGGGGGGTTTGGCTAGGGTTTGATGGTGGCATGATGAGAAATGAACCTGGATAAAGCCTCCTTGCTTCTAGAGTGTCCATTGTACTCCTACAATGATACTTAATGAGATTGTCCACTCTTCTTGCAAAGCGCTCATCTTCTTATGCATCTTCGAGAGGCCTAGGGTTTCATGTTAGCATTTGGCATGGTTGATGGCATCACACCCCTTGGATAGGGAACCCTAGGATTTTTTGTGTCTATCATGGTTCTATGGTCATATTTGATGGAATAAACACTTCATCTTGGAGAGAGCTTCCATATTTCATATATTTCTGGCACTTGGCACAATTTCCAGATTATTTTTCAGCTTGTGGAGGAGGATGAGTGGCATGGCACTTGGGGTGAGAGTGCCTTGGAGTTGTATGTGTCTATTGAGGTCTCATGGAGGTATTCTACATGATAGACACTTACCTTTGGGGAGTGCTCCACTTTCTCATGGTTTTTCAGGCATCTATGGTATGGATGTAGAGGCCAACCCACTCCTTGCTGCACAAATGGTTTCTAGCATTAGAGCGCTTTGGTTCATTGTTTTGTTTTCAGGTTGACAGTGTTGATATTATGGTAGTTGTGGGAGGTATCAACCTCCATGTGTATCCTCTGACTAGAATAGAATATTATGGAAGCTAGAGAAACCCTAAATAGATGTGTGAGAACCCTAGAAGACAAGTCGACTCAATAAAATAAATAGTATTGAAGCATTACCCTCCAAAAGGAGAAGTCGGGCTAGACAGATGACAAGGAGCACTATAAATAGACGGTGTTTGAGCTCATTTGGAGACACACTCACACACAATCTCATACAAGACAAGTAGTGTGCAAGTCTGGAGGAGAGTTGCAGCTACTGCAGTGGTGACTGGTTTTTGGTCTGTGGTTGGGACTTTCTGTCTGGTGCGCTATCTTTGGAGAAAGGTGCGCTATATTGGTTATCTATTGGTTCTAATGCTACTTCTGGAATTATTCTATCTGTCAAAGGTTACAATGCTCGAGGTGGTTGCGTGCCTATGGTTGGGTGACAATATTGTGATATTTTCTATGGTTAAATGAGCACATCGAATATTTTAACAAGTTATGGGCCCACACTACCTTCATAACAGCCTAACCACTGGAAGGTAGATCGACAGTTCCTTGGCAAGCTCATTGTGGCACCAGTTGCAGTTGCAACTAGGGTTTCTAATTTTGCAGCTGCAGCAAACCCTAACCTAACTCTTTGAGCATCTTAGGTGAGACATTTGGCATAATTCTTGGACATTCTAGTGTGCCTTAGCCTAGCGCACCTCTTGGAACCTTCAACTAGCAAAAACGTCAAGGTTGAATTTTTGGGTCAACGTCAAATTTTGACTAGTCAAAGGCAGTCATGACTTATTCCATGAAGTCATAGAACAAGCTAGAAGGAGCTTCAAAATTCAGAGCATGGAAGACAAGAATTGACCTCATCCTTGCCAAGAACAAAGTTCTAGATATTATGAAGGGCAAGATCGTGGAACCACAGTTTGAAGCAGGAAAAGAAAATGAACCTCAGAATGTTGCAGCAATGGAGAAGTTCAAGGACAACGACATCAACGCTATGAGTATTAATGTGGACTCTATCCAAAATCACTTGATACCCTACATATCCAATCTTGACTCATCGAAAAAAGTATCATGACACTCCCTAGTTTGCTGATCTGCCTCCAACTAGTCACTCCTCTGATCTGATGTCCCTACTTTGCAACTGCAAGCGGTCCATATCAATTTCTTTTGTTGCTGTGTGTTGGTCACCTGTAGGTATCAATTGTGCCTTGCTGCTCTGTGTTTGCTACTGTTTCCTACCTCACTGCTGCATGTTTACTACCTGTAGGTATCCATTCTTCTTTGCTGCTACGTGTTTGCTACCTGTAAATACGATTTTCTGCCTTGCTACTCTCTAAAACAGTCCACTTTCATGAAAATATCAACAGAAGACCTCCATACAACAGTGACATTGTTTCACTCAAACTTAAGAAGTCAAATTCCATAAAAGACTCTCATACTCTGCAGAAATTCCAGCACCTGTTACGACCTCCTGCCTTTCTTCTTGCAAACAAAGTGCATGAACAGCAAGATATTAATAATTGAAGATAAGATACATGGAAACCTCATCATAAGTGGACCTTATCTACTGCTGTAAGCATGGACAAAACCAGCAGGTTATCCAACACTGATGCGTCCTTGATCCAAGAACAAAACTCAACCTCCAAGAGAAGACCACAATGGCAATTGGAAACTCCCAAAGAGAGCACATTGGTCTTTCAGGGATAGAAGCATGAGATAAGAGTCGGATCAAGAATGCATGCATCCTTATCCAAAATGATCCCTTCCAAGTATAACCAATTCTCTATGAAGTAATTCCCCAAGTATAGCACATGCAAAATCTCCTCAGGGGTCACTAGGGCACATCAACCTAGGCACTAATTTTAGCCTTCATGAATACAAGAAATATCCTAGAAGCTTTCCTCAATTGGAACGCTCCCCCCTTGGGCTAAAATCAATATGTGCATAGTTCTGACTTGGCCAAAATGAAGTCAACTGATGTGACCTCAACTGAACTGCACGAAACTGAAGATAAGTCCACTAAACCATCAAAATGACAAATGTCACCATACCCCTCTGCCATGTGTCACCTCCTAAAAATGGGAATTGAGGAAGACTAAAGTTCACCACCATGACCAAATACAGACAAGAATACCAACAGCACACTTGCATGCCTGCCCAGCACAGTACCCGCTAAAAAAGCAAATTTCCAACTGAGTTTGGAATATCAAAATACTACCCATGGGAACAGTTACTATAAATAGAATGTCTACAAATAGACACTACTAAAAACAATACCACCTCACATGTCATCTAAAACAACCTCAACTGAATGAACCATAACAAGCTCTACTATATGAAGGCTAGAAGTCAACTGAATTGACCATGACAACATGTAGTGTGTCCTTTCTTGTTCTAATTCCATTACTCAGCTTTGGGACAGGCTTATTGTAAGAGATATTCATGCTTTGGACATAGTTTTTTAATGTCTTTCACCACAAAAAGATTGACAAACATATGTTTTTATTGACGATTGTAAAAATTTAATATGAAAACGAGTGACTTTTTTATTCATGTAAAGTTGAAGAGAAGTTATGGTGTTAAAGACTTAATACTAATATAATTACTAGATGTGAATATTAACTACAAAGTAGTTATGGTCAAGTAGTGATGACTGGTCATGCCTCTCAATAGACATGCAAGTGAACTATACTAGAAAATCATCAGCCAATTGAGAAGAATTTCAAGGGGTCATCCCTACGCATGGCCTCTTGGCTAGAGCCAGAAATTTATGTCATTGATCTGTTAAGACTTAAACATTTATATCACTCTCAAGTTTCAACCAGTTATCTTTGTATCTACACTTATTTTCTTTGAAAATCACAATTCAGGCAAATCTTTAAATCTTAAAAGTTATAGAATTTACCACATCTTAAGTAGTTTTGCCCCACAACTCCTACTTGAGAGCCAAAATTGGAAAGAAGATTGGGAAGGGCATCACATGAAAATGTGACATGTTCGAGGGCTAGCGAGCAAAGGGTATGGATTATTTTAACTTGAAGGACAAGGTTAAATTTTTAATCTGCTTTCTTACCTGTGTAATTGATCTTGCACACAGGGTTAATTACAAATTTGTTCAGCAAGATAAAATGGAATAGGCTCACATGTTAAAAACATGACAGGATGCAGTGTCCAAAAAGGTATACTTGTGAAGGGAACATGACAAGGGTAAAAGGAAGATACGCAACAGGTAACATGGGGGTTTCATGGCAAAGAATTAATGGTGAGCCAATGACCACTAAAGAACAGAGTTATAAGAAACCAATATCTTGAATATGTGATAAACAGAGTTATAAGAAACCAATTTCTTGAAGATGTGATAAAGCGAGAAAAATATTTAGGATAATTGACAGCAAATCATATTACAAGGGAAACCAATCTGCTAAAGGAGAAAGATTATACTATCATGAAGTGCAAGATTAGTAATAATCATATAATCAAAACGATGCAAACTGTCCAACAATTGAGCTTTGACACAAATATGGCAAATTTGAATGCTAAAGAGAGACGAAAACAAAAACAAAAAACTTCAAAGAACTAATATGTTATGCTTGACACGTTTTAGATAGACAGCCAGGATGGCCTGAAACCATAGTTACCACCAACATTTTCCCAAAAGATGTTCTGTCCAGACCAAAAAGAGAAAAGAAATAAAATTGTTCAACATTACATACAAAAATATCTGCATTTGCCCAAAAAAAGAGAAAGTAGATAAAATGCATGTATCTGAATGACCACAAAAAAGAAGTCTTAATGTTTGAACAAATGCATAAATCAAGGCAGTCTTCCTTAAAGCTATTACGTGATAATAGATATACGTAGGGTCCAGCAAATCTATAATCAATCATCATAATTGTTTCCTATTCATAGCTATAGTTTCAAATGCAATAGGAAGATCTCAAGATCTGTGTTCCACTTGTAGTTTCTTCCATGAAATACAGAGTAACATTCAAAAAATGTGTGTAAGAATAGAGTCAACCACTATGGATCGTGGTTAGAGAATGAGCAACAACAAAAAATTCAAGGTGAAATTCCAAAATTTGACCATCATTGGCCACTATTTAGGCTAAGGCTTTTTCCAATTCCACGGAGAATATGTAAAATGCACTTTTTTTAGTTTTAATGACCAACTGTACCTTAATCACCATGCCAATGTACGGCCTTAAAAGATACCACTTAATTAGTTTATTTTAGAATAAATCTGCTTGAAGGGGGCACTAAGTTAGATCCCAATATATTTCAGCCTGTTGGCAAGTAGGTAAAACATGAAGCAGGTCCAGAATTCAGACGTCTTCCAGAACAAAATGATTTGATCATATTGACTGAGGATTGAATTATAATTATGACCTTTACCCCATTAATATCCAGACACAATTTAATTCTCTAATCCACAAGCAACGTTTGGCTGTCGCCCTTGTGGGGAGTTTAAAAGAACAAGTGAAACATTACCTTTTGTCACTTTTAATAATAGACTACTTTTCTCTAGAACTCATAATTAGTTCTTCGGGTCTATATTCCATTTTCATCACCCAAAACATTCCTTATATTTCGACTTCCCAAACCACAAAAAGCACTATGCATGTGACAAGGCTACGAGCTGAACAATAGAATGTTTGGAGCTTACCCTGAATAACCACCTCCATGCAGACAGAAAATAACTGGCCCTTCTGTTCCTGCAGAGTATACATGAAATGTCTGCATACAAAAACAAATAAAAACCAAATATAGAATACAATAAGAAACAATATGACTTTGTCCTAGTTGCAGATAAAACAAACAATAGGCATGTAAATTATGAATCATTTTCTAATTCAGAAGGAAAGGAATAAAGGAGCAATTACCACAAACAGTTATTTAGTTTCCTTAACATAATTATTGAAATTGAGATTTCCAACTCACATACAATAAAATTCTGAAGGCACACAATACAATCACCAGATTTCCTTTTATCAACAGATCTTCCCATGAAGCGGAATTTCTCTAGCTAATATGACCCGCTCACCTGGTTAGCTTACACCAACTCTCTTTATGATGCTCACAACCATTCCCCAACTCTGATCACATCTCCCCCGACTAACTGTCTTCTCTCTACAGTAGGTTGCATCAAAAGAGCTATCCAAAAACTTAGTACTACTAAAGAAGCCAATAGTGAGGACTTCCAAGCAGAACTTCTCAAGCATGGTTTGGGCCCTGTTACCCCTCATTTTGCATGAGGCCTACACTAGTGAATTGTTTCACTACTCTTGTGATTTTCATCACAAAGGCTGGTCTACAGGTGGACCTTTGGATGGCCTGGGGATTGTGATTGTATTTGATGAGACTAGTGGTGATGTAGTCATGGATAGCTTGATGATGGTGATGCTTTGGTTGTTTTGGTGATTGCATTCCTTTCATGCTAGTAAACTTGGTTGTGGAGCCCCTATGATCATGTTGATGGTTGATGATATATGTTGATGTATGACTCCCTTGACGAAACGCCCTAGCACTTTTGGGCAAAGCAAACATTGTATTGGCATCTTCATTTGATTGGCTTCATGATGGTGTAGAACGCTTGGCATTCTCCCCTTGCTATCACTTGATATGACATTCTTCTTGGGGTTATTTAATATGTTCTAGCTTGGTTTAATGTCCATGAGGTGAATGCCCTTGTTCATATTGAGGGTTTTTAAGCATATTATGGTGTGTTATGGTATAGACTACACCCGCATGTGGAGCACTCTCCTCTTCTACATATTTTATGTACATTTGCTTCATGGAGGAGCCTACAATGGAGCACCCTATCCTTCTGGCATGTTTTCACACTTGTAATACTCTTCTTTAAGGACATGGCTTACTTGGCATATTGGTTGATGGCGATACATGGTTTATTTGACTCATTCTTCCTTGGATCTAGCATTTGCACACATGTTCAGGAATAGTCTTATCTTATTGGTTGATGAGCCCCCCCACTTTCTCCATGGAGTTAGTTGAGCATTGGTTCCACATGTGTTCTTCAGATACCTTGTTTCATGGATCCACTTGCTTGGCACTTAATTTGAGGAGGACATCCACCATTTGAGGCCACTTTGCACTCTCCCATGGCTTGTTTCGTTTTTCTTGGAGATGCTACATGTCCACCTTTAGGGGTTACATTGCACACCTTTTCTTGCCTATTGATGGAACATCTCACCTTAGGAGGAGGTTTCATGGTTTTATGCCCTAGAGGAAGGAGGACATCCACTTGTGGATGTTTCTTGCACTTATGTCTATGCTTATTGTTGAGGACATCCACCTTACTTGGAGCCTTAATGCACTTATATATATGTTTGAGGAGGACATCTCACCTTGAAGAGCGACACGTCCCACATTGGAGGAGATCTAGGAGGTTCCAAACCCTAGATCTAGGGTTTCATTGCATATTTTGAGGATGTCCTAACTTCAAGAGTAGTTATTTTTTAACAGAGTGCCTAGATTTTCGCTAGACCAATACGATTAGATGCAGAGTGGCCACGGGAATTCCAAGTTGTGGTCATAATAGAAATTCTGACAAAATTGACGAAGTTATTGTGTTTTCAAAATCTACTGCCAGAAAATTCTCGCCACATTTTGAAAATTTGACCACTCGATTGAGGAGCACTCCACCTTTATTGCTTGAGTTCTTTGGTTATTTTGGGAGATCATTATTGATGTATGCCCATAGTGGCGAGCACCCTAGCTCTTAAGGCCACATGGCACACATTTTTATGCACTATTGATAGGACGTTTCACTTTGGAGAACTTAATGGAGGTTGTTGCATAACCAACTCTTTTGTTTTATTATTGTTGACTTGTCTCATGGAGTTGGTTGCATGACAGAATTATTGTATTGTTTTCCTAGCATATTTTAATGATTCTTCTTGGAAAAGAAAGTGGATCTCCACAAATTGTTGCTACTTTTAGTAATGGAGTTGTTGAAGAGGTTATTTTATTGTAATGTTCCCAAGCAGATTCGCTTGGAAACTTAGGTGAATTTCTGATCTTGTTTGTTTGTTTTTGCAGGGTTTTACTTCAGGAAGTTGCACTCTGGGTGTTTTATGAGTGATTTATAGCATATAGAAGACAATAATGAAGTAGATCACAAGATATAAGAAACATACAACAAAATATTTCAGAAAAACTTCAGATCTGACCTTTATTTAGTATAATAAGTTGATCTTCCACACATAGATATGCAGATCTAGTACAATAGAATAAGATAAAGAAGCCAAGGATGCATGCGCCCTTCAGATACAATAATATAGAGAAATAGGACCTCCAAGATCCCCCACAACTGAACGAAGATAGATACAATATCAATTTCTTTCCCTGGAGAGCTATAACCTTCAGATCTGGAACTGGTGCGTCCACCACTAGCTGGAAAGGCTAGAGATTTCGGCCCTCTTGAAGATGACCACCAAAACTCATGGAAATACTGCCAAACTGTAGATCGGGAGTTGTAGATATCATATGGAACAAGTTTGGAGTCAAACACCCTGATCAAACCCTCCAACTCACTTCCTCCTCAAGGAATGATGCGCCCTCCTTCAGCTAATATGCCCAACTGAAGAAATAAATAGATATGCAGAGGAAAACCCTCTAATAACTGATGCAAAGGGGCGCTATGGAGCTAACAAACGCTCTTGGGATGGAATCTCCTATAGATCTAACCTCCTCAAATCAAATCGAATACTTCTTCCTCCACTGGTGCGCCTAACCTGTCGGAAAACACTTCAAACTGCGCCCTGCTTGCACAAATAACTCCTGAATCGAATCTGGGTTGAATAGAATGGTGAGGGAGGAATCTTTCACCTCCTTGGCCAAGCTTGGACCAGGAACAGAGGGATCTTTTACCTCTTTGTTGGTCTCTAGGGTTTCTTGACTCAAAACCCTCAAAACGTAAGCTGCATAGCTCAAGTGATCTCAAAAGAAGAATAGCATGAATGACGAGTGAGGTGCCCTCCTCTCTCTTTTATAACTCCATTTCTAATTCTCAGTTGAGTTGCTTTATTACTTTTACTAAGGTTGTTGTTTCATTTTCTCCTTGAGTCAATTAAATTTTTTTCTTTTCTTCCTAAAGTCACTTTAATAAAATAACATTAAGTCCTTAAGTGACCTTTAGCGCCTCCTAACCCCTTTTTAGTATTTACCCACTGGACTATAGTCTAAAGGGGTGACTAGACTACTTAGTCCTCATTTGTTCTTGTCAACGGGAGGGGAACATTACATTTATTATATCCCTTGGAGATATTAATGGATCTAGGAAAACGATTATTATTTTATTGTAAAAGGAGATGGAGCTAAACTCTATTTAATGAGTAGTTCTCTCCAGTTGTAGTCATGGTTGGATTTTGGAGTTTCCCCTCCTCGAGCTTAATGGATACATCTTTCTTGGAGCATATGTGACGTGTAAGGGTTTTCTCCTTTGAATGTGTGGCTTACAGTTCTAATGCTTCTAAATTATTGCTTATATGGTAGAGATTGCTAGAACTTACTTTTCAAGGCCATTTTTGAAGGATATATCTACCTCGCAAGAAGGGTTTTATGTGAGCAGTTGTCTCCCTCTTTTTCCCTTTGATCTCTTATTCATGAACATATTGTCTTGCTCCTATCATCTTCTAGAGTTGTTGCTTGTAATACTTCATTGTGTAGGCCACATCCCTTTAGCAATGTTTTGATGTGACACGTTCAAGGTCCTCCTAGCATTTCTTCACATCCATTTTCAACAATGTTAAGTTTTTCTTGTAACATGCATATTGTGGTCCTTGTAGTCTTATCCCTTTGATGAGCTTTGTCCTCTTGGATTGACCTCTTGACTCCATTTTCCCTTGTTGGATTGGCACTAATCTCTCGATCCCTCCATCACTCTTTTACTTCTTGAAAAACTACAAAAACATTGTTTTACTAGAGCTATCTCTTCTTATCACCTTTCAGCTTCATTGGCTATAGTTTTAGTAATCATACTTGCTAGAGATACCCACCTTGAGTTGGAGAAGAGCCAACCAAAAGTGAAAGGATAGGCTACTTAGGTGACAGTGGTGACTGTCCTAGCAGTTCCCTCTCGAGTTGCACCTTGTGGATTAGGAATTTTATCATTAAGTGCAAATTGGGGAGGTAACGGGCTCTCTTGATCTTTTTAATGATGTTGTTTGCTTAGGTTTTCCTCCTCCATCGTCTCAACAAATTATTCTACCTATCCATAAGTCTAGGGACAACTCAAAACAATTAATTACAAGACAATCCTCATCGGGCACATCTTCTCTAAATTGCATGCTACAACTCTTGATATGCTACTATATGAGTTGTTGGAGAAGGGCCTTATAGAGTTAGAGGGCAAGGCAGATTCAGGAAAGACTATCACACTATTGATCACATCTTCACTCTCGAGGCTATCGTTGAGGAAGCTAGACAACATCCTTCTAAGTTCTATTGCTGCTTTGTAGACTTCAAGAAAACCTCTGACCGCATCCCTAGGCACTTTTTCGAGAGGCTTCATGGCATTGGTGTTTCTGAGACTCTTGTAGAAATTTCATGAACAAAGCAATCTTCACAAAAATCTGCACATTACGCAATTCAGAAATTCCACCTCACTTCAATGAGGTCATGGATTTATCACATAGAACTTTCAGCCTTACAGTTGAACTGAAATATTCAGAAATACAACTGCAAATATCTCGAATCGGTCCAGCACTATTCTAGGCAAGTTCAAGTAGATAAACACCACAAAATACTTCAACACTTGATAAAAAACACATCCCTTAGGGCATGATCTAATCAAGTATGCAGATCTAAAAATTACATTCATTAACAGGGGATATATAGCAGCACATTTCATATCTGAAGTTCCATCTAAGCTATGTCAAATCACTCAACATTACTGCTTGCTGTCTCAATAAATCAGCATATCAAAACAACCATGAAACTTGCACAATAACCAATAAAATCAGATCTGCAAGTACAGAATTTGGGACAGCAATGGTACAACTTATTGTCACAATAATGAATATAAGTACAATAATTCAGCTTTGCCAAAGCTGGTACATCAACTTGTTTCTCTTTATCCCAAACAAGAACTTCTCCAAAGCTTCCCAATCCTTAGCTAGGGCATCTACAATCACTACAATCCCTAACCAGTAACAAGAATGCCTAGCACAGCATCCCACCAAGCTATATTACCATCTCCAAAGAGATCAACTACAAGCTAGCATCACCCCAACTGTCCAACCCCAAGCACTTGCATCTCACAAGCCAAGGAACCCTAGAGCATGAATCCCAAAAACACTATCATTGCTACAATAGTACATGTGTGTTCTTCCAAGATCCTTCACATAGCTAGCATCACACCAACTAACAATCTTTAAGACACACTCTCTAAGAATGATTCATTACAAAGACTCTCCTCCCTTTATATATAGAATAGGTGGGGAAGACTAACAATAAATCATGTACTAAGTCCATAGGTAAACCCTAGTTTAAGTCAACAACAAAGCTCCAACTGGAGTGCTCCAATAAGCATGAATGCAACATGGCACAATACGGTTCATACAACCCCAAGGCCAAGTGCCCTCCAAGTCTAGATGTCCACAGATCAATCAAGAAGTGTGCCTCCCTAGCACTGATCCTAACGTAAGCATATACCCACTAAACTCTCCAACTATTGTTGATGTTTGTAGCATCAAACAGGTACTTCCGCGCAGGTCTAAGTGTCTAGATGTGTGGAAGTCATCCAAAGCCTTCTACCTTAGTAATTTACTTTAATTAAAGGAATTATTAAAGTAAAGTGCTTTTATTAATTAAAATGAGTTTAAATTAATGAAATGCTAAAGTTTTTTGTTTTTTTTTAACAAAAACTGAAAATTTGTTATTAATAAAAGGCACGACCGAAGTAGCAGTTTACAAAAAGGGGTGTTGGGTTAAAGGAACCAGCTACAAGGAATTATGAAAGCTTACTACTAGGAACTGTCCAAAAAAAAACTACTGCTGAAAGCTAGAAAAACAAGTTGTTCTAGATATTGCTTACACCCGGAGTTTACTAGACATAGCCATTTTTACAAGATTTTGAAAAACTGACTGCAAKTCTTACTAACTCTTGTCCTCGAGGCCTCGTTCTTCTTCTGGAGGCATGTMCGGGGCRATGTTCASGTCTGGCAGGACTAGGTCGACTCTGCTCCCGCACTCCTCGCTTTGGCTTTGTTCTGCAGAATCATGGGCTCTGGTTCTATGCAGTTCTTCTATTCTTTCACCTTGTCTTCTTAGGAAATCTACCTCATCTTGGAGCTAGTTTATCAGGGCTCGATGCTRAGACAAGGTTTCCATCGTGAAGCTTAGAGTGGAGCTGTGGGAATCCAACCTTAGGGCTAGTTGTTGGGTGGTGAAGAAATTGTCTTCCACCATCTCCTCCTTTTGGTTTTCCTGTCCTGGGCACTGATCCATTCTAACGGTTCCTCTGGCTGGTGTATCTTTCCTGAGCTTCTTGGTGTGGTCTGCGTCTACGCTGCCTATGCTACTACCTGGGTATGTGTCTTGCATGTGTCGTTGGGCTCTGGAAGATCTGTCAGTGGTCGCTTCTCTCCAAGCTAAATTGTTGCTTAGATTGCCCAATTCCAGTTGGATCCTATTCCTTTCTCCACTTTTTAGTTCTCCTCGATGGTGATCCCTATTATGTCCTTTGGGCAAGCCGATGTTGTCGTAGCGCACTTGTGTCGTGTCCCTTACCTTTTCCTTTTCTGCTCTATCATATCTGTTGTAGTTACTCTCTAAATTCTGGTTTAAAATTCTAGTGCATATCCCTTCGTCGGACARACATTTTATTTCCAAAAACTTCCTGTGGATGCAAAGACAATGTATCGAGCTCTGCCCGTCCTGAAATCCCCTTATGGCTGTCATTCTTGAACGTGTGGGAGTGTGGAAGTGACACCCAAGAGGGGAGGTGGCATGCTATGGAGCCTTACTTCAATCTCTTCACAATCCATTATCTYGCGCGTCATTAATGGAGGGGTGAGGGGAAAGGAGAAAGTGCGTGGTGGGAGTGGCCTCAGATGCAGGTTCCCACAGGGAATGAACATCTTGCRGCACAGGAGATCCATAATCGGAGGCTGCAACGTACCAATTCTCACGATCCGAAATCYAGCTAAATACGTCGATCCCCCAGGCATGTCGAGAGGTCGTCCTGAAGASCTTTTGCGTTGGAGAGCCACGTGGAGGAGGCTTCTAGGTGGAGCACTAACCCAAGTGTGCTGGAGCATTAGAGAGGCGTTAGGGAGGTGCTAGGAACTAGGTCCTTTCCAATACTTCCAAATGACCGGTGCTTCTACCTATGGCTCTGTTAGCCTACTCATCTGCGCTCCCGTTGTTGGATCGTCGAACTTGATAGAAGGTGGGGAGCATAGATGAAAGTGTGTCTCTGGTTCTATCTATGATTCTTTTCAGATTGAGTTCTTTGGGGTTGTGCTTTTGATGAAGTACCTTATTATCGTCTTGGATTCCCCTAGGATGATCAGCTGGTTGATTTGACAATCCTTCGCTATTTGAGCCCCTTTGAGAAGTGCATATGCCTCTGCTGAGTTATTGGTGGTTATGCCTAGATTCCAAGAGTAAGTTAGCAGTCTTTGTCCTCTAGGGCTAAACAGAACCCCTCCTGCTCCTGCCTCCCCTGAATTCCCTTTAGAAGCGCCATCGAAACATAGAACATAACTCTTGATTGTTTAGCCAACTTTTGAACTCTTGAGGTGAGAGATGAAGCTGCCAGCATGAAGTCTTTTTTGGACAGCAGGTGAGGGGAGCTTCCGGAAGGTTTAGTTTGGTTAACCATGCTTCTTCTTCAATTCTCAAAGGATCCCCTACCCGAATTGTTGCTTTCTTGGACGAGATAAACTCCCTTAATTGGTCGATTGCATTTATCGCAACTACAAAGGGGGAGACGGTTTTTTCTTTGAAAATTCTTTTGTTTCTTGCCAACCAAATTTGCCAGCATACAAATTTTATCGAGGCCTTCCAGGCTCGACTTAGGGTCGAGTTCCAATGAAGTGAGCCTTTGTAGTGTTTTCCCCATTTACCAATCAAACTTCTACTACTTGTCGGCCTTGAGATTTGGGGAACTAATTCAAGGAAGACATTGTTCATCACCTGTTTGGTGAAATTGCAATTTAGGAACAAATGATCARTGCTTTCCAAGCTATTGGCACACAGGGCACATCTAAACGGTCCCATATAGCCTCTTTTGTTCAAGTTTTTGCCTGTTAGGAGTTTATTATGAGCCAATTGCCAGCAGAAGATGTTTATCTTTGGGAGGTTGTTTGGGCTCCATATCTCTTCCCAGATGGCGGATTTGTTTGGCAWATCGCCATCTTCTAAGAGCTGCTTGTAGCCCATCTTCACTATGTACCTTGCTTTCCCCCAGCTTTTGYTATCCTTTTGAGTGAGGCGTACTGGGGCGTTTCCAGAGATCACCAGAAGGAACTGCTTAGCCTCGTCTCTCAGGAGGGGAGGGACATCACCCAGATTCCAACTTTCCTAAGTGCCATTCTTGTGCCAATTTGATATATCAAAGAGGGTGGATTTACCCATAGAGGATAGCCAAAGCTTGAAATAGTTCAGTGAAGGAATACTAGAAAGTACACCCCCCCCCCTCTGAGAAGTTATCCTCCCATATCTTGATTTCTTTTCCATTTCCTGGGTTCCATTTGAGGTGGGATTGAATTAGCGGCACAGACGCCCGAATTAGCTTCCAGATGGGGGAGCCTGATTACCCAAGGTCTACACCATCCAAACATCTTTTTCTTACTTTGGATAGGTACTTATTGCATAAAGCTTTTTTCCACCATTCTTTTTCACCAGTGATTACTCGCCACATTAGCTTGGCCCCCAGTGCTAAGTTTATCCTTTCCGGGTCCTGAATGCCCAGTCCCCCATTTTCTTTAGGGGCGCAGATGATGGACCAGTTTACCATATGGAATTTTTTTTCGTCGTCTTTGCATCCTTGCCACAGAAATTTCCTAGTAATTCTGGCCATTTCTTTTTTTATTCCTGTTATCCCTGATTTTTTGGGATAACCAGGAGATCATGTCTCGAGGCCCACAGGGCCTAGACATGGAGTACCGAGAGCAGGATTGACCTGAGCATGGCCCTAGAGGGCCCATCCTTTTCTTCTTCCATCAGCTTTATCTTGTCAGCAGCAGCAGCATCCATCACCA
>JASDQU010371223.1:121992-133989 GCA_032191745.1 Picea mariana | reverse complement strand
CCTCCAAAACCGTTTTCCCCAAAATTAAAATCGCTTTTTGCCAGTTTTACCATTACAATTCTGAGAGTGCTTCCAGCTAAAATAGAAGGAATTTTGAAAAACTGACAAAGGTTTTTATCTATAACGGGATGAAGAATGAAAACCTCTCTCATTGTTTTCACCGTTATCAGGGATTGGGAGAATCGAATCCATCTCTGATCACAATTTTTCAGTTTTCTAGTTTTCCTGATCTTGTCATTCTTTTGCAATGGTTGTTTCAAAGAGATGGAGATGAATTTGGAAAAATCGAAAGATTTTTTGCTTGGGAAAGACTCATCTACAATAAATTCTTTCAGTTTTCGCACATCTGTCATATTCTGGGAGATACGAATGTCTGAGTTGACCCCTATTTTCAACAGTTCGGCCCATCTTTCATGGAAGATAGTTCAAAATTTTCAGGGATTTGTTTCTATTATTGGCYAGGTTGTTGATTTCGACCTCCTAAGCCTAGGGGTGAGTCTGTTCGATATATTTTTATAATTCAAATGTACAATGGTTGATGAGTTGRGACCTGTTAGAAAGAGAAACATTGCAGAGCAGCTCAAAGAGCCTCCATGGATCAAATTTCAGTAACAGAGTTGCAGAATCACAAGAGTCTTGTGTTAGTTTCATTGGTGAAGTGTTTCTTATTGTAATTATGTTTTCTATGTTTCCATATCTGTTTCTTTTCTCTATTGTTTTAAAGAGAATCAATTTTAGGATTTGTTTTAAAACACCTTGTTCCAATTTAAAGAAATATCAATGTTTTCCACTGAAGATTAAACTCATAATTCTCAATTGCTCTATGTTTAATTAGATTTCTTAATCTGTTCCATCTTTCCATGCATTACATCTTGAATATCCAGTGTATTTTCCTACCTTGCCCTACCATATTAGCCTGTTATGACCTTGATTTGATCCATTATGAGTTGTGACTCCATTGCCCATTGGTTTTTCCCTTGTTGTTCCAACTAGACCATTTAAAAAACCAAACCTCTATACAATAATAATTAGCCTAAAATCTATTATAAACAAATCTAGATCAGACAGAGAGAGCCCTCTCTGAGCCTTGGAGGGATAGATCCATGACTCCAAGTGTTTTATGTTACCTCTATGATTGCCTCCATAGCCTTTGGAAAATTACAGAGTGCTAACAGAGTGGCGACCATACTGGGGAACCTTCCTCAGAAAGAATATCAAGTTCTAGATTTGATTACTGATGGTGGGTAATGACTATACACAAGAAGGCTGAATCATCCACCTGACGACTCCAGTTAGCTCCATATCAGTTCCAATTCAAAGACTCCACTAGAGGAAGAACTTGAAACATGACCAGACCATCAGAAAAGATTAGGTATTCAAGATGGAAGTTTATCTAAGATATGATAGGTTTTATTTTTAATTAGTTCTTCCCTTCTAATGATCCTGATCCATATCATACTGCCAAAATTTATGAAGAGCATGTTCAACCTAATGAGCCTCAAGAGGTCAAGCCTAGTGTTACAATCCCTGTACATACTCCTACACCTATTAAAATTTGAGATATATACAAGACTCTTGTCTTGCCTCCCATAGTCCATGATTTCCTTGTCAATTACTTCAAATATCTTCCTAGATTTGACAGAGAATATGGCTACATCACTACTGAAAAACACATTCAAGGTTTTTAAAATTATCTTGACCTTTTGGAGGTGGAAAAATGTGATGTTAGTATTAGGAGTTTTTCTTTATCTTTGCAAAGTGGAGCTAAGAAATGGTATAAAGATCTCCTAGTTGCAAGCATCAGTGATCTCAATCAGTTTGTGAAAGTTTTCTTGGATAAGTGGGTGATTAAGAGGAATCCCTTTCTCATTTTAGAAGAGTATGATCATTTGAAAAGATAGCCAAGAGAGACAGTGCAACACTTTTCATCCAGATTCAATCAAGTTTACAATTCCATGCCTATTGATATAAGACCACCTCCTAGTTTAGCTCTCTTACATTACCCCAATGCCTTTGATTCAAAGATGGCATTTTAGTTGAGAGAAAGGAACACTATTACACACAAGGAGATGCAAGAAAGTGCAATTATTGTGGAAGCTAATTTGATGATCAAAATTTCAAAGATGATGGTGGAAGAAAGGGAGAATATAGCAAAGGAGCAACTGAAATATTCAGAAGCTAAACTAGACATTCTGGCGAGCACAATGAAAGAAATGATGCAGAAATTCATCATGGGAAATGAACTTGTTGTTCAAGGGAATCATGTTCCATTGGTCACAAAGAAATAAAGGGTCATTGTTCCTAAACACTTTGCAGCTCACCCTTGGTATCATAGATCATAAGAGGATTATTTCATGTATTCAATTCACAAGATGGACATAGATGAAAATCCAAATCAACTTGTAGAAGAGAAATCAATGGATATGATGTGTATGTTTGATGATGTTTCCTTTATGGATGATCTACCCAAGTATGATCATTATGATGATGATTATGTGGCTGAAATAGATGTTGACTGTTCAAAGCAACTAGTGGCATGCTTTTGGTAGAAGGAAGCTTAGTTACAGATCAAATATGACAATCATCCTTTGCACAACAATTATGACAACAATGAGGAAAATGCAGAAAATCTCAAAGTAAGTGGAAAGTCTTTGCCTTTATGTTTCTTTTCATTTCAAATTATAAGAGAAAATCATAAGCAAATCGTCGATAGTAAAGATGATGAATGTTCTAATCACTCAATTGAAGATGTCATTGATGATATGGAAGTTGTTATTCCTCCAATGTTGCAGCCCCTATATTACATTGATGTTCAAACAAAATATGAATTAATGCATTAAAACTCTATACCATTAACCTTCAATTCATTTCAGGTTTTGAAGAAAAAATTTAATCATGTCATGGATGATAAGCACACAGAAAATCAAACATTTGTATTGGAACCAATGAAGTAGTCCTCCCAATTTCTACATGATCCAATATCTTATGTGTTGTATGACTTGTGTTGTCAAAGTCATGGTTCATTGGCCACTTACGAGCTTAAAAATAGCTATGATCAAGACATGATTAGGCAATCAATTGCATGGTCTATTTCAGCAGGAGTCTCATTTGAATGTCCAACAAAAAATTTGCAGCCATATCAGGAATTGTATAAAGATGTAAAAAGCTTATGTGTCATACCCAATTATGACCATACATTTATTGAAACTCAAGAAATAGGTTGTGTCTTTCCTGATCCCATAGCAGACTACATGGAAAATAATTTCAGCATAAAAGATCAATCATGTTTTCAACAGTGGCCATTACACTTTGTAGTTTTGACTCTGTGGACAAAAGGTCAAGTTGTCCTTTTGATTTTGATAACAAGAAGTCAAGAAGTCCACTTGTTTCAGCAACTACTTGACTAGCTTCATTGGCATTTTTGTATTATTTGATCCAACATGATTTTTAGAAGTATTGTGCAGGTAGCAGTGTGAAAATAAGCTCAGCGCTTTGAGCATCCCTTTCAACAATTTTTCAATTTCAAATTTCAGTCTTCAGTTTGATTTGGTTTCAGTTGAAAGATCAGAACAGGTATAGGCTGCAAAGTAAATTTTTGGGATCATCCCAATGGATAAAGCACTGGTTTGCATGTTCAGAGTTCAGTGGTTCTTTTCACCTCCTGAAAGAGATGTCATCCCCAGGCGGAGCCTATGTTGGGATCTTATAATCATAGGTGATTTGTTTCTTCAACTATCTGTTTGGCATTGCTCTCATGATGAAGACATCTGGTTTGTTGCGCTTAGTTGATTTCACTTCTTCCTCCATCCATTTCGCCCGACCCTTCATCACCCTATTGCATCCTTCTTTCCCTCACCCTCCTTTTCTTCACCACCCTTCTAATTTCATCCCTACATGAAATGATGTTAGGTAACTAGGGTTAAATTTACAAAAATAACTAGGTTAATAAGTCATTAGATAACATAGGATAATTAATAATAAATAATTAATTAGGTTAAATTAATAAGTGTTAATAATTAGTAATTAGGTTAGTAATAGGGTTAGGCTAATAATTAATTTTAGATAAATAATTGATAAACAAAAAACATTATAAAAAATTTAATAATTAAAAAAAAAACATTTCAAAAACAAATTATAATAAAGTAATAAAAGTTATAAAATAAAAATCAATTAAAAAACAAAATAAAAACATTAATTAAAATAAAACAGTTTAAAAAATTAAAACAATAAACAAAGTTTAAAAAACAATATAAAATACATAAAACTAAAACTAAAATAAAAAGCTTAAAACATTAATAAAACAAATAATAAATAATAAATAAAACAAATAAAATTAAAATGAAAAGACGTAAGAAAACAAAACAAATAATAATAAAAACAAAAAAACAATTAAATAATAAGTCAAATCAATTTTCTCTCCCGTACTTCACACATCCCAAAAAATTAATCAATGCCCCCAATCTTATCGGACCCCCCCATGCCATCCGAGATTTAACGAGGGGGGGTACGATATGAAAAACCACTAGAGGACACTTGTCACCATGGGGTGAAATCGGACCCCCCCCCTCCTAATACCACTTACCACCCCAGGGGGGTCCAAAAACCACTCTCCCCACTTCAAAACCATTTTCCCCAAAATTAAAACCTCTTTTTGCCAGTTTTACCAGTCCACTTTCGAGAGCGTTTTCAGCCAAACCAGAAGTAATTTTGAAATACCGAGAGACATTTTTCTATGTAATGGGATGAAGAACAAAAACCTCTCTCCTTGTTTTCATACGTATCAAGTATTAATAGAATAGAAGCCATCTCTGAGAACCATTTTTCAGTGTTCCAATTTTCCTGATCTTATCATGTCTTTGCAGTGGCTGTTTCGGAGAGCTCGAGATGAATTTGGAAAAATCGAAAGAGGTTTTTATAAGGATAGGTGCATATACAATAACCTCTTTCAGTTTTCGCATATATGTCATATTCTGGGAGATGTGAATGTCTGAGTTGACCCCTATTTTCAGCAGTTCGGCCCGTCTTTCATGGCACACAGTTCAAATTTTTTATATTTTTGGCCAGGTTGTTGATTTTGACCTCCTAAGCCTAGGGGTGAGTTTATTATATATATTTTTATAATTCAATGTACAATGGTTGAGGATTTGGGACCTGTTAAAAATAGCAACATTGCATAGTAGGTCACAGAGCCTCCATGGATCAAATTTCAATAACCCAGTTGCAGAATCACATGATTCTTGTGTCAGTTTCATTGGTGAAGTGATTCTTAGTGTAATTATGTTTTCTTTGTTTCCATATGTGTTTCTTTTCTCTATTTTTTAAAGGAAATCAAGTTCAGGATTTGTTTTAAAACACCTTGTTCCAGTTTAAAGCAATATCAATGTTTTCCACTGAAGATTAAACTCACAATTCTCAGTTGCTCTGTGTTTTATTGGATTTATTAATATGTTCCATCTTTCCATGCATTAAATCTTGAATATATAGTGGATTTTTCTACCTTTACCTGCCATATTATCCTGTTATGACCCGGCTTTGATCCATTCTAAGCCGTGACTCCATTTCACAATGGTTTTTCCCTTGTTCTTCCAATAAGACCATTTAAAAAACCAAACCTCTATACAGTAATAATTAGCCTAAAATCTATTATAAACAAATTTATATCAGACAGAGAGAGCCCTGTCTTAGTCTTGGAGGGATAGATCCAGGACTTCAACTGGTTTGATGTTACCTCCATGATTGCCTCCACAACCTTGGGAAAATTACATAGTGCTAACAAGATCAACGATTCATAGTGATTGCGGGGCCCAATCTCCGCAATATGGGAAGTGCTCGCTCGACTCTGTCTATTCATGGTCGTTGATATTCCATCCCCAATGAGATCAATGACGTTGGTTGATTGCGGACTGTGAACTAGCATGTCTGCTAATTTCAACTTCGTACTCTACAATGATTCCCAACCATCGATCTAATCGAGCGGCTGGTGTTTGATTCATTAACTCCAATGGGTCTTTGAGTTGATGTGATGACTGAGATAGGTTTTCCTCTCGATGAATGGTTCACATTCATCTCTTCTATTAGGTTATTGATTCATATATGGATCTTGTTACTCAGGGATTTTGGGTAACTTTGAAAATTGTGAAGTTTGACATTCTAGGCATCGAACTCCCAAAACTCCAAAACAATTATGAACTAGCCACTTTCGGGCTTAGCACAGGGTTTCTAGACTTAGGTCACATGGACCTTCAGATGAATCTTGGGATATGAGATCTACTCTTAGCCGGGTTTTAGTTAAGGCCCTGGGTGCAAGCTCAAGGTCTCTCGAGCTACTGGTTTGAAGGAAACGCCTTCCTAATTCATAGAACCTTAAATTATGAAATAGGGTTGTGTAAACTCGTGAGGTTACTGAGACGGTAGCAGTGCCAAGAGGCTTCCTCTGATTTCAGATTTGTGAGGTAGCTCCCTGCGGAAAACACCTTCGAGACTTAAATTGGAGCATGCGGGGAAATAAGAAGCATAAGTTTTTAAGGAATCCAACATATATTCATAGTTTAACCTTTTCAACGCATAAACCATTTACACATAAGTAAATACATGCATGCAACCATTAATTCCTAATTCAATGTATAAAGTATGAAAACACTTATCAGAACTAGATAATGTGAAGTGACTGCTAGAAAGGGTGCATGTTTCCACCCAACCATAGGCTCAGTCACTCCTAATGGATTTACCACTAGCCACCCCCGAGCTAGACCACGATGCTTTGAGATTGAATCTCTTCTTATGGCTCAAAAATAGATAGGGACGAAGGTTACTCTCCTTGTCCTGTCTCGGTCTCTATTTCCTGCGATTAGAACACACTCTTTTCACAGTTCTTCCTTGAATCCTAGAGCTTCATCTCTCATCTCTGCACTCTTTACAGATCTCCCCTCTAACCCCCATGCTTTCCTTTCTTTCCTTTTATAGCAAGATTGCATGTGGCCCGAATTCCCAGTCCATGGTTAGGTCTGGAAGCCTTACAGATGTGCAGTTTGCCCCATCCCCTCATTAACTCTTTAGGAGGCCTTTCCACCTATCAACCTGACTTTAATTCATTCCTGGGTCAGAGGGTTGTTTTGATCCTAAGAAATTAAATCCAGCAAGGTACTAGTTTGGTGGAGGTTAACGCAACCATTCTTGGTCCCCTCCACCATCTCTTTCATAGCATTCGTGGTCTTTCCTAGCACACCCCCTTTCCAACAATCATGCAACATGTATCCATTTTCTATTAAAATAACAAAATTTACATTCATCAACCTTTCATACAAAGGTCCATCAAATCAAACATTCACACCTTTGGGTTTTCCATAGTTCCTTGGCCAATATAGTTATATTTATAAACTGGGGGAAACAGGGTGTTACATGAACTCTCTTCTCAGAGGAGGCTAATACATCATTTTCATCTATGTCTCATAACGATGCACCCAACTCATGGGAATTCACACATTCACCTTGTGCTCATCCAGAGGCTCATCCAACTCAACAGATCTCCTTTCTCACTACATTACAGAGGAGAATCATCTGGAGTTCTTCTCAACTCTTTGCAAGGAGGAGGCCATCACTACATTCCAATTCTATCTTAGATAGGAACCACACACTCATATTAGGGACTCTCTCTCAGGTCTGTGTCTTGGAGGATGTCTCATGCAGTTGTAATGATCAACACTTTCTTCCTAAATTCTTCTATGAAACTTTGTACTATTTTACCTTTACTTTGTCTTAAAGTTTGGCATTCCATCATTTCTTTATAATAACCCAATGGATAAAAATGCTTCATTATCTATGATTTAAATTATGAACACGAGGAAAGAAGATTACCACACTTACTTATGTCATGAAGTTTTCTCTCTCACCGTACGAGAGTGGTGCCTTCAAACCGAAGAGAAGCCAATTTCACTTTAACTTCCTCTTCATCAATCTGTTGAACATGACAATATACTTCAACCTGTCAAATCCAACTATCTATCTTTTCAGGATTCACATCTCCATTAAACATAGGTAAAGAAAATTTTACATCAATCTTTAATAATGGTTTCTTAAAATAAGATTTATGGCTAGAATGATGAGAAAGATGAGAATGCTCAGAGGAAGAAGAGGTAGAACTTGATGGTGAAGATGGAAGCTCAAGAGGGTCTCCTCCAGCCCCTTGATTTACTAAAGCATTATCATCATCTTGTGCTTCCTTTTTCTTCCCTTTCTTCTTCATCCTATTCTCATAGTCTCCATACATTCGCTCGACCATTTCTGACATGCAATAAAAGACCATATGGAAGTTTTTCTCCTGTTCATCATGCTTGTCCTCTTCTACCATTTTCTTCCTTCGGGATGCACGAACAACTTTGTTAAGCCCTAATATTGGCTCATTACCCCTTAATTGGGGAATATTATATTAGTAATGTTATTTTATTTATGTCGGCTTTAGGCCATTAGTTGTAATTATACCTCCTAGTCTCCTATATATACCAAGGAGACATTTTCATTTTGAATCATCTTGTACTTGAACATTTAAGTAGAGTAAAAGGAGGTTGCCCCCTCGAAGAGTCTTATTATCTAGAATTATCCCTTTTTCAAGGTGTTGAGTACTTTTTCTGAGGTTTTTCAATGCTATATTGATATTTGGTTCTTAACATATGGTATCAGAGATCATGGTCTTAGGGTTTTGCTGCTACATCTGAGACACCTTGGAATTTTCACTATAACTTTTTTTCTACAACATTTCAGAAGGAACGTCTTAGAGGATATTTATTATTTATTAGATGGATCAAGGTACATTGGGTTCAAAATTCATCTCCTTAGGCCATATACATTCGGAGATACATCCTATACAAGATAGGGTTCTGGAATCATCATGAACTGAGCCATTGCGGAATTTTCGCTATAAAAACTTTTTTGTAACGTTTCAGACCTTGAAATATGGAGGCTATTTACAAAAATTAGTAAGGTATCAGTGGTAAAAATTTAATCTTCTGGTTCATCTTAACTTTGTAGATACACCCTGTGTAAGATAGGGTATCTAACTAGTCCTATTGACTAGTCTCAAAAAGGTGTTCCAAGTAAAACAATCTTAACTTCTTCCTAGAGTATCCAAAATTGTGTGGGACTAGTTTCATTGGATCGTGGACAATCTGTAGTATTTCTGGTGCAAGTTTCATAATTTTATATCAATCATTTTGTGCAGGGCATGCTATACAACTGAGATATCCTGGAAAGGACAAAAATCGGCGAGTTGTGGGGAAGCTACCGTAAATTCCACTTGTCACATCCGATTTTGATAAGACCTATGGCATTGCAGAGAAGAAATATCAGAGAACTACATAAAAGAAAGTTTCATACCCAAAAGGGTGGAAACTTGGGAGATACAACAAAAGAAATATTGTCTAGCAGAACCACCTCAAAATCAAGGTTCAAAAGTGATACTTGGCCAACATGCCACCCAAAAAGGGAAATTCTACACGAAATAAGCCTCCAGACAATCCTACTTGGACTCTTGATGAAGGTGAAGAAATGCGCAGGGACATAAATGATTTACAAAAGAAGATAGTAACAAAAGATGAACTACAAGAGATGGAAGCTAAGTTGGAGGCAATAAATACTAAGATGGATGGTTTAAAACAGGAGATCATGGAAGTATTGAAAAATTTCGTAACAAAGAAGACACTTGAAAGTGAAAAAGCATCCCATGAAATTCATGATGAGGACACAAGGAAGGTGAATCAAGAATGGAGAAACTCCAACTTTGGGTTGAAGACCAACCACGTTCCTAAGATCAATATGAGGAATTTTGATGGCAAGGATCCAATCACATGGATACTTCAGATGCATAAATTCTTTGATCTACATAATGTGCTACATACAAAAAAGGTAGGAATAGATTCTTTATATTTAGAACCCAATCAATTTGTATGGTATCGATGGCTTTGTTCTCGCAAATCACTCGTCACTTGGACAATTTTCATGGAAGAAATGATAGCACACTATGATGATACAAGGAGCAATACCTTCTTTAGCCAATTGATAAATCTCAAGCAAAAGGATTTAGTTACCAAGCACATTGAGAAATTCCAAAGATTGAATATAAAGGTAACAGATATTCCATATGAGCACTTGATTGATGTATTCATAGGAACTTAAAAGGATAGCATTCAACATGAGGTTCACCTTTGGGAACCTAAATCATTGGAGAATGAATTCAAGGTGGAAAGAAATGTTGAAAGTAAAAATATGGCTATGGCTACTAGAAGGAACAATCCTAGCATCTATAGAGAGAACAATGCTCCTTCTAAAACACCTCAACCTATAAGGTTGACACCTCAGCAATTGGAGGAAATAAAAGCAAAAGGTTTATGCTTTAATTGTGACAGCAAGAATAGTAAGGGACATAAGTGTGGTGAGAATAAATTATTCTACATGGATTGTGAAGAGGAAGAAGAGAAAGAACAAGAACCATCTCAAGATGAAAACGTAGAAGCAATTTTGTCTAAAGAGTTGACTCCCAGGATATCGTGTAATGCATTGGCTGGAATTAGCAATCCTCAAACCCTCACAATCGAAGGATACATCAAAAAGAAAAAGGTAATAGTCCTAATTGATTCTAGTAGTACTCATAATTTCATTCACTATAAATTAGCCAAAGCTCTCAATTTCTTTGTATATCCAGCGCTAGAGTTTCAAGTAATGATTGCATATGGAGGAACTATCAATTACTCAGGAAAATGCAATAAGATCAATCTTACTATGGGGGAATATGTAATGAATAGTCCAATGATTTCTATACCCATGGGTGGTGCATATGTTGTACTAGGAATCCAATGGTTAAAATCATTAGGAACAGTGGATTTTAATTTTCAAGAACTTTTCATGAAATTTCATTGGAAGGAAAAGAAATTGAGTTAAGAGGTATCACAGGGAAACCCGGTAAGGTGATAAGCTCTAACGACATGACAAAATTATTGAAAAATGGGCATCAAGGCATTATTGCACAATTATGCTCACTAGTTGTTCAAACATCTAAGCCATCTATTCCTCAATATCTCCAAAGGATCATTGATAAGCATTCCAAAGTATTTGAAGATATTCCCAAAGGTCTTCCACCCACTCAAAATCATGATCATGAAATTCACCTAATTCCTGGGAGTGTCCCTCCTAACATTAGGCCATACAGATACCCTTATGCCCAGAAGAGTGAAATTGAGTGCATGGTTGAAGAAATGTTAGAGGTTGGCATTATTATACCTAGCCAAAGTTCTTACTCTGCACCAGTGGTAATGGTATTCAAGAAAGATAGCTCATGGCATATGTGTCTAGATTATAGAGAGATCAACAAGATCACTATTAAAGATAAGTTTCCCATTCCCGTCATTGATGAATTGTTAGATGAACTACATGGAGCAATATATTTCACAAAATTGGATCTTCGTTCAAGTTATCATTAGATCATAATGAAGTAAGAATATATCCCAAAAACAACATTCTGAACTCATGAAGGCCATTATGAATTTTTGGTCATGCCTTTTGGCCTTACAAACGCACCTTCCACATTCCAAGGGTTGATGAATTCCATTTTCAAGCCCTTCATTCGAAAATTTGTCTTAGTATTTTTTGATGATATACTAATCTATAGAAAGTCTTGGAAGGATCATGTGAAACTTGTTGACAAGGTGCTACAAATACTATAGGAGAAACAACTGTATTCCAAACCATCCAAATGTTTCTTCAGAGTAAAGAAGGTAGAGTATTTGGGTCATATTGTATCTCAGGAAGGTGTCAAGGTAGACCCTAACAAGATTAAGGCGATGATGGATTGGCCGATTCCCAAAACATTGAAGAATCTTAGAGGATTTTTGGGTTTGACATGTTACTACCACAAGCTTGTTCAGAACTATGGAAGAATAGCAGCACCTTTAATGACACTAACTAAGAAGGATGCATTTTCATGGACTCCAAATGCAACTAAAGCTTTTG
>JASDQU010371223.1:104290-117831 GCA_032191745.1 Picea mariana | reverse complement strand
TTTGTCCATTGAACTTCTTTCATGTGGTCCTGTATGGCCATAATTTTTATTGTGTTTTCAAGTCCCAATCATCCCTATTAACATTGAAGATCTTAGTCAATGCATTTTCCAAAATTTTATTGAAAGCTTCTATTGTTCCATTTTCCTAAGGATGATATGTTGTACTCTTCTGGTGATAGACTTCAAACTCCCCAGTCATATATTTGATGGTATTATTGATAAAATGAGTGCCTTGGTCACTCATTAGAATCTTGGGACATCCAAATATGGGGATCACTTGCTCAAATAAGAAGTGTGTTGTTTTCTTTATGCTACAGTCCTTCACTGGTGTTTCTTCTGCCCATCTCACTAAGTATCCAGTTGCAGTAATGATATATCTAGCTCCTGACCTTTTTTCTACTAGATTAATAGGTCCAACGAAGTCTATTTCTAATTTTTCAAATACCTGCAGAGTCACCTGTGGTCTTCGAGGGATCTCATCCCTTCTGTTGGGTTTTCCAACCCTCTGACATACATCACATTTCTGGAAATATTCATTGGCATTTTTATGGACTGTTGGCCACCATAATCCTACGCACAATACCTTATGTGCAATAGATTTTCCTGCATAGTGTCCTCTAGCTATACCTTCATGGGATTCTACTAAAATTATGGGTGATTCATGTTCCAATACACACCATCTAAAAATGMTATATGTTCCCATGATGTATAAATGTACTGCAATGAGTTGATAGTCTACAACTCYGACTACCGAATTATTCTTCTACCCAGTGCTAAAGTCCTGTGGTGAAACCCTTGTACATAAGTATTCAATAATATCAACGAAGTATTCATCAKCTACCTATACAAAAAATAATTGTGCATCGGGGAAGTTTTCTTCCAAGTTATTAGGTTCTTCTCCATTATTTACCCTTGACAGGTGATTTGGTTCTGCATTCAACTTCCTTGGTTTGAATATCACTTCAAAATAAAATTCTTGGAATAATAATAACCATCTATAGATTCTCCCCCCAAACACTGGCTTGTTGACTAGATATTTGAGGGCAGAATGGTCCATGAACACTTTAAAGTGTTTACCCAGTAAATAATTTCTTAATTTCTGAAGTGCATATACCATAGCTAGGCCTTCTCTCTGTGGTGTTTGTTATCCCCTAGCCTATGGATAAAAAATGAGATTATGTCTCGAGTCCCACATGTCCTAGACATGGAGTACCTAGAGCTAGATCGACTTGAGCATGGCCCTGGAGGGCCCATCCTTTTCTTCTTCAGCACCTACACTTTGTTAGCAATAGCAACATCCATCACATCAGCCTAGTATTACATCAAAAATGGTTCTTGTTCCATGAGGGAATGAGTTTGGGTATCATGGTATGTGTCACTCTGATCCCCAAAATTTTTGGATATGTGCATTTAATTAGTCTTTCTTCTAAAGTGTGCTTGGAACTTATTCCTTTTCACTTGACCACACCTAGGGGGATGATAGGATGCCCTATTAATATGGTTCCATAGGGTTTGAGTTGCTATTGGAGGGATTCATGAAAGGCCATCGTCCGTTCCAACCATACTTACCACTTTTCATATTTTTCCCGCTCATCCATCCCTTTACACTGGTCTGGGAATTAGGTTGGCCAAATATCTAAGGGTTGTACCTTACCTTGTGGGAAGAAGGGGCTAACGGCATAGAGGGTAAAAGTAGCTAGCAAAAGATAAGAGGCAAAAATAATGAAGCCTTTAGATGCTTCGTCAAGGGATCCCCGAGAAAGAAATAAAAATATTCTCGGCAAGAAACAAAGGGACCCATAAAAAAGAATAAATAAAAACCTAGTTGGAGGATAGGGGGTACCATCATGAGCCAACCTATTAGGTCCATGGGCATGTGGCGGTATGAAAATACCAAAAAATGGTCACCACTCCAGGGTAGTGGCTCTTGGTGGAATAGCTAATATAAATGGGGTCTCATCACAAGCCATCCTTCTCATTAATGTGAAATGATTGTGGGTAGCAATGCCACCACTGGTCACCACACTAGGGTAGTGTCCCCCAACTAGTCTCTTGAAAAAAAAAAGGAATAAGAATAAAAGATAAAAGGCATGAATGGGCTTGGAAACATATGCATCCATGACAAGGTGCATCTCACCCTCTTCAGAGGCACCCACAGGTAAATCATACATTTCCATGCTATCATTGCACCCATTTCCCATACATACCTTACCACCTCATCCACTCACATGTACTAGATTTGACTTCACCCGGGAACATCCCACATTCAATGAGAATTATCCCAATAGGACGTCCTAAAATCCCCTCCAAACTGAGCCTGTAGAATAGTATAACATCCTTGAGCACTTGTCCAGGTAAAGGGAGTTTCATGCACATGTTTAAATAACTTAATGATTAGATGTGATTGACATTGCTATGATCCCTGTGACTTATGAGCCCATGGAGGGTGTACTTTTTGATGTTGTGAGGCCACACCTGATGGACAGGTACATATGGGGAGATGATTAGTTCAGACCTCCATAGGGATAAGAGCCCACTAGATGGATGTTGAGATCCCATCCAAGGGCAAAGACATATCAGAGGATTGCACAAAGAGAGAGGAAGATGTTTCACTAGGGGCAGCCTAGCAGGCCTGGACCCAGGGGGGTTGTGACCTTTTCACCATGATGTGGGCCTTGGAAGGCCCATGACATCACCCAGGTCACCCATGACGTTACCCAGAGTTTTGGATGTTTTCAAGGCAGTTGTGTGCCAAGTGGCACATGTGGCAGGATCCTGAGGCCCAAGGAGGCGTAATATTTTTCTCTAGGACGCCAAAGTTTCCCAAAAAGGGCCTAATGTCACCCTAAAAGGGAATGACGTCACCTTTAAAAAATTTTTTAGGGTTTAATTATGGCATTTAATGTAAAAACTAGATATTATGTGTAATAGGCCATGTCAGCCTTTTTGACCTAATTCGAGTCATTATAACTATATAAATAAGGGGGAAATCACTCTTATTTTGGATCATCTTTTACTCACACAAGTGATGTATGAAATTTTTTCCCTCCTTAGGGTTTATTGGCCAATATTTTAGTCGCACTTCTTGGATTGGCTGAAAATATAAAACCCCATGAAATAAGCTTGGATTGACTCATATTGTATAATCATGATCAAACCTTTTAAATTTATGTTGATAGGTTAGTGAATAAATTTGGTCAAATAGTCTAATATTGGAAAAATTAGTTAGTTTATTGAATAAAATAATACAACAGTCTAATATGGATTAATGTGTTAGTTGACTAGGTTAGGAGTTAAGTTAGTGTTGTCTATTTCAATAAAGATTTGCAAAAACATTGTTAAAATACCTTTTATTTCAGCTAATTTGATTTTTTTTACCTTAAGGAATGATACCTTGGTGAAAAAATATGAAAGGGTAAGGTTAGCACTACCCAAAACATGATTTTATCCCAAGTTCTAGCGTGGATATGACCTTTTGTTGTTATGTGACTAAAGGGTGCACATCTTCCATCGATGGATCAAGCAGTGCTCAGATCAACAACCGACAGTGCTTTCCGGACCCACCCCCCATGGCTCAATTCCACTTACCACCTACCCCCCCCATATGGAATCCTGTCTAACCACTTACCCAATACTGTCCACCTCACTCTGCCACCGTACCCCACTAAATCTTGTCACATATCACACCCCTCATACCCGTTGGCCAATCAATGCCTGATCCGGATTATTTTCGGCACGAAATGAGAGTAGAGATATAATAAAGAAATGCATAGAGATATTGAAGATATTCAATAATATAATAGAAATGTATCAGAGATGCAACCATAAACATAGATATACAGTAATACACGATTTCTATTAATCAAAGAAATGTACAGAAACTGTAAAAATACAGAGTGAAAGACTCGCTAGAATGGTGGCAACTTATCTCTGAGAAGAGATGTGACGGCTACTCGCATTCGCAAGAAGATGATTACAATGAGGTTTTGGAGGCCTTATTACAATAAAAAGGAATGCCAAAAGTCCTATACATCCAAAAACCTAACCCTAGGAGATGAAGCGCCAAAAATCATGTGGGCCCCGTTTGGGTAAGTTAGTACATCAACTTCCTAGGGTCGTAACTTTTGCATACGATCTTTGTTTTAGGCATATGATAGGTCGTTGGAAAGGTATCATAGAGGAGATTACTTTTGGGGGACCAATAATTCCTTCAAATATCAGTGAGAACCTCAATCTCTAAAAACATTCATTTAGGCCCTCAAAATGGCCCCGGAAGTTAAAACTTGCTAAAAATAGTAAATTGTCAAAATTGCCAGAAAATTGTTTTAAGCCAGTCAAAAAAGGTGGGTGGCCATTGATATCCACCTGGATCAATCCTCCCTCCTTAGGAARCAATGGTCTCCATTGCATTGAATTACCRTGGGAGAGGCAAAAGCGTTTGTTGGATCTGCATCTGGGTGAGTTGCTTGTATTGTTGGAGACGTCGTGCTACTTAGTTTGTGGAAGTCTGTCATGAACCTGTTGAAGTTGAGGTTGTTTAACAAGATGAGCTACATGAGAGGAAGGTGTGCAGAAGGAATATTTT
The DNA here is from genome assembly GCA_032191745.1 of Picea mariana. NCBI lineage: Eukaryota > Viridiplantae > Streptophyta > Pinopsida > Pinales > Pinaceae > Picea > Picea mariana. Next base: position 113,246 of record JASDQU010371223.1, on the reverse strand, counting down.
CACTTTGCTGCAACCTTGTCGACCTGTTTTTGTTGGATACAAGGTGCAGGGGGCGAGACTGTAGTGGTTGCAGTGTCCTTCTATTCACCTTTTGAACAGATTGTGAAGAAGCTGAATTTTGTAGTATGAGATACTATTATGCGACACGTTTTAGGTGGAACAATAGTTGGAACTACCTCTGATATTCTATAGAGATGACCCCCCAAAGTAACAATGACATTACGGGGTCGAGACTCATAAAGAACATGGCGCTTCCACATATATGGTTGGCCCAAGAGAACATCACAGACCTCTAGTGGGGAAGCATCACATAATACCTTGTCCTTGAAGGGATGGATGCCATATGACAATCAACATTGTTGGATGACACGAAGATCTCATCCTTGGCGAAGCCACCCGATGTTGTATGGCTGCGGGTGTGGTGTTGTCGACAATCCCAACTATTTGACGACCTTTGCTGAGATGAGGTTCTTCTAGCTTCCACTATCAACAATAAAATGCAGTGGGGTCCCCTTCACCCACATCTATGAATGAAAAAGGTGCTCCCCCTCTTTTGGATCTGTTGGTTCTTCTGGTTGAATTGATACAGTTGTGACAATAGCAGTGGGCTCTGTGTCAATGATCTGTCCTTTACCAGTGTTTTCAGAATCAGATTCTGAATCAGGGTTTGGCTCCTTGTCTTTGATCTCGGCTGCCAATGACTATTTTGAGTGACATTCATCGGTGTTGTGCTAGGGACTTCTATGGAAATCGCACCATTTTCTAGTGTCCTTCTTTGTCTTCCTGTGACCCTTCTTTTCCTGTGTCTTGGACTAGTTTTTGGGATACTGTTTGTTAGGGTTGTCTTTGTCATACTTTGGTTGTTGCAGATTTATAGATCCAAAATCCCATTTATTTTGGTGCTTAAATTTCTACTCGATTTTAACAGCATATCAATAAGCAGCATCGAGTGATGAGATGTCCAGAAAAACCATTTAAGTCTGGATGTATCTGTGTAGAGCCCCACGGTATTTCAGAACCAAATGTTGCTCGGAGTCTTTGATACCCAGCTTGGTGCACAAGGTATGGAAGGTATTGGTGAACTATGGAACTTCTTGGCCCCTCTCTTGCCACAGTGTGGTCCATCTAATGTACTGGTCCTCATAGTTTCCAACAGGGTAATACAAAAAAATCCCAAGTGGGATCGACTCCATATATTTCAGACTCCTCTGTGGAACTCTGCTCCCAATAAGTTTCCCACCAATGTTTGACATGGGGGATAGCTTTAAGGAGTGCGAAGGTGATCTTTTCTTTGTCAAAAAATTTGTGAACAAAGAAATAACCTTCTAGCAGATTTAACCATTTGTCTAGGGCTTCTCAATCTATGTCCTTCAAATACAAGAATATCAAAATTAACTTGTACCTTGAAAGGCAAGGTGCCTCCAAAGTGGTCACTTGATTGAGATGTGCTTGTTGCTATTGGCAGGCATTGAAGGATGTGGGAAAAATTCTCCATCATTTTGTCCCTCTGTCACGTGAGAGCTTGCTCAAGCAACAGACCGATAGGATCGTCTGCTCCATCATTTTTCTTTTCTTCCACCATTAAGGGTTTCTTGGGTGTGTGAGAGCGATTTTCCTCAAGAGAGACAAGCTTGAGACCCAACTTGCTATACTTGGACCTCGTTAGGAACATGCACTAAAAATGATCAAGAGCAGCCTGCTCTGATACCACGGATCTGAATTATTTTCGGCGCGAAATGAGAGCGGAGATATAATAAAGAAATACACAAAGATATTGTAGATATTCAATAATATAACAGAAATGTATCATAGATGCAACCATAAACATAGATATATAGTAATACACGATTTCTATTAATCAAAGAAATGTATAGAGACTGTAAAAATACAGAGTGAAAGACTCGCTAGAATGGTGGCAACTTATCTCTGAGAAGAGATGTGGCGGCTACTCACATTCACAAGAAGATGATTACAATGAGGCTCTGGAGGCCCTTTTACAATAAACAGGAATTCCAAAAGTCCTAGACATTCAAAAACCTAACCCTAGGAGATGAAGCGCCAAAAGTCATGTGGGCCCTGTTTGGGTAAGTTAGTACATCAACTTCCCGGGGTCGTAACGTTTGCATACGATCTTTGTTTTAGGCGTATGATAGCTCATTGGAAAGGTATCATCGAGGAGATTCATTTTGGGGGATTAATCATGGATTTGTCTATCATTGAGAACCTCTATCTCAAAAAACCTTCATTTAGGCCCTCAAAATGGCCCCAGAAGTTAAAACCTGCTAAAAATAGTAAATTGTCAAAATTGCCAGAAAATTGTTTTGATCCAGTCGAAAAAGGTGGGTGGCCACCAATATCCACGTGGATCAATTCCATCCCTCGTGAACATTATTCATATAATCACCATCCTGTGCCATAACGAACACCTCTGTGCACCGTTTAACCCTATTTTTTCACCATTTCCATACTATTCGCACATCCAGACACTGTTGACACCACGTCGAATCCATTTTTCAAGCTAACCACCACCAATATACACCTTTGATAGGTGCCATTAATCCAGGTAACTATAGTCATCCATTTTTCTCCCTCATATCTTTGTTAGCCATGGCTCCCAAAACTAAATCCACCAAAACTACTAAAACTCGTTTTCTCCCCCCTCCTATCGACCTGGATCATGTTCCCATGGCAGAAAAATACTATAGAATCATAGAGATGAAGTGTGAATTCAATTTTTTCAAATTACACTTCTGGTTAAAATATATTTTCTTGGATCAAAATGAAGAAATCGAACTTTGGGAGTCAAATTTTCCCTTATACATGTTTCCCCAAACCTTTCATTTCCTAGAATTTGCCCTTAAGTGTCAATCTCATGATATTCCTGACCAAAGGGTCATCGTATCTTCGTCTGGTGAAACCCTGTTCGCCATTACCCTTGAATCGATAAACCAGATGTTACATATCCCTAAAATTGACTCTTCCATCTCGTTCTCCACCGAAATCCTAAATTATCTCTATCAAAAACTCTCCTTCCCCCAAAGAGCCCAAATATTTGAAATCTTTCTACCAGAAGATGCTCAGTTGCCTAAGAAAAACCCTCACTATTCGTCTTCCATTTTCTCTGTCAAGGCGAATCAAATTATTTCCACCCTCTACTACCTGCTAGGATATTTTTCTGATGAATGGGTAGATGAGCCTATCTTACGTTTTCTGTCCATTTTCTCCACAGAAGAGAAAGATACAATCCATCTTGATTTCAATCAGTTTCTGGATGACAACATACATGAGCAGTTTTTCAAATTCTTAATAGAAGGAATGATCAGGAATTCCTCAGTGTTGGTGTACCTGTTTCTTTTCTTTCAGTTAGAAAAATTCTCATGTGCTCTCCAGAAATTGGATCAGGAAGGAAATCCTCAATTAGTGACTCCATGGACCTCACTAGTGAGGAAAAATTCCATTGAGTTCATCTTTAGAGATTTCATTGATCATTTTTATCATCCAGTGGTGTGCATACTCATCAACAGAATGGAACCAAGAATTAATGAAGAAGTCCATAGAATTCTTCACCTCTCTAACTTGGCCAAAACAAGGTATTGGTATCTTTACCAAAACCATACTGAGATCAGAGTATATGGATGTGAATTTACAACATACAGACTGCCAAAATATCTCCCTGTCAGGATCTTTGCATTGGAATATATCAAGCATATGATAAACTCTGAGGACATCCATTTTATATCAGTTAATAAGAAACAACAACTTAGAATCAAAAGCCAAATTGGTGCTTTCATATGCAACAATAGAGCTGTAGGAGAAGAGGCTGACAACCTCTTGAAAAAGATGAAATTCAATCTGATATTCACATGGAATTATGAATCATTTGGTATCATATCCGAACTTAGGGTCAAACAGAAGAACACTCCTTATGCTCATGTACACAAGCTTGAAGTAGAAAAGTATATGAATCAGACAGATTGGAGAGAAAATACATTGCTGGAAACAAAATAGCAGCCTCCCCCCATCACTGCTTCACATACCAACACTCCTCAAGTACAAACAGAAAAGAGATCCAGGAAAGCGGTTTCACCTTCAGTCACAAAGGTATCAGCCGAAGATTTTCAAGTTTACAGGAAGAGGGCTAAAACTAGTCACACAACAGACATGCTTAAATAAGGGGAAACACAGTCAACCATAGTCATGGAGGGACCACATTCCTCAACATTCTCAGGAAGCCAGCACATAGTGTCCACATATTCATCCAAAAAATAAATAAATGCTACTCTGTTAGCCGAGTCCTCGCATGATCCTACAAGTTCAAATATCTTTAACAAATACAAACAAATCAAGAAGAAGAATTAACTCTTAAATAACAGTACATATGCCCAGTTTTGAAAGCATACCTCTACTTCCCATCATACACTACTATCAACATTTGACACAGAGAAGGGAAGAATGCAAATGACATTCCTACAAGAACAAGTACCGCATCCCAAGATAGTTGTTGACTTCAAGAAAACTTCTTTTTAGTTTGATGTGAAGGAGGTCCATCTAGTGGACCAAATGGACATGCATAGGAAAACAGGTGAGATGATTTTCTCCACATTGATAAACACATCATTGACTTCTTCAAAATTGTAGGTGTCTCTGAATAATATCCAATATCAATTGAAGCTGGAAACGATATCCTCTTTGGCAAAATACAATAAGATTAAATTTCTAGAAGAGTTAGTGCTAAAGATTGGATATGATCCATCGGATGTCAAGGCAGCTGAGGAATAGTTGAAGAAGAAAAATGTTGATATAGCCTCCTTGATAAAGAAAATAAAACTTCCAGCCACTGAGGATTCACAATCAAAGGAGATGGCTGAAAGTGAAGGCCACAAAGAGGAGATGTTGAGTTTGATCATGGAGCAGAATGCACAAATAAAAGAAATGGAGGTTGAGTTGGACAAATTGATCAAGGAGAAAGAACAAAGTGTGCATATGGCTATTGTCCCATTGGAGTTAATTCCTCTCACAGGAGTTAGTACAACAACAACATCTACAACAACAGAGATTCCATCAACCATTCCAACAAAAGTTCCAGATTCTTATGAGAAGCTAGTGAAATCTATGGAAGATATGTCACTTCAAGGGGAGGAAATCAGAAAGTTGCAAGAAGAGTTAAAATGCCTCCAAGACCTGAAGTCCATGTTCTAGTCTAGCTATCATGCAAAAATGCATAAATCTCAGAGACTCAGTCAACAAATACAATAGTTGCATAAGGAGATTGTCATGGCCAAGAAATTATCTGAGGCTAAGGAAAACATATGGATGGATATGAGAAAGTCCATGGCATAGATATGGCCATTCATACAAATTATTTTTGAACAACATGAATTGGTACAAAAGGCCATAGAAGAAATTGAAAAAATTAGGGAAGAGCTAGGAGAAAAACCTATAGAGGCCACTGAGCTCATCAGGTTCCTAAACTCCAAGAACAAGCAAGAGTTGGAAGCATTGGATATTGAATGTAGGACATATACCATCCTTAAGTTCAAGAAGTTTTTGACAAAGAATGGATTGATGTAGCAACTAGAGGAGAAGGCTCAAGTAATGTACATTGGAGTGCAGAGATTTTTCAGCAAGATTGAAATACTTCACAAGAAGGGCCTCTCTAGACTGCTAGTAATAAATGACAATCTCATCACTCTATCAGATTACAAGAAGAAGATCAGTACAATGGAAAAGGATGGTTCCAAATTTGTACGTATACATGGAAGCATTACTGGCAAGGATTTCCTAGAAACATTACATTTGGGCCTGAGCATCCAACATGAGATAAAACACATTTTCGTCACAAATCCCACTTTTTCCAAGTATATTGAGTTGAACGAGATATACAGAAAGTTACTCAATGTTTCCATCCCTAGTAAAAAGAGATGGGAAGATTTGTGTTCTTTACTTGAGAAAAAGTGATGTGGAGTTTTGAGTCAGCATGGAGTAGAGAGTCAAGTCAAAGATTATGAGTCATCCATTGCTTCCACAAAATCAGCACCAAGGATCTGAATAGATCAACATCATTCCTATATTTTGTAATTTGAGATCTAGTTAGTCATATTTTTTCTCCATAATATCCTGGTCATTTATGACAGGATCGTATGTAAACTATTGTATAAATACTTCTTCCTTCGAAGTATTGAGGGTTGATTTTTTCACCCTAGAGATATTGTGTAGTCTTTTCAAAAGGATCGACCAGTAATTAAACAAGAAAATTTACATGATTCATGTGCCAAATTGTTTGTGATGTATCTCTTTCTCTGTTAAATATTTTCTTATTCTCAGTGATTATTTATGTGTTTCAGACTCTAATCATTTGGATCGACCAGTAATTAAACAAGAAAATTTACATGATTCATGTGCCAAATTGTTTGTGATGTATCTCTTTCTCTGTTAAATATTTTCTTATTCTCAGTGATTATTTATGTGTTTCAGACTCTAATCATTAAAAGGATGTCAATAGAACATAATTTATCTTTCATACTCTGTATCTAGTCTTTTAATGGTCTATATGTTTTTCATCTGATATCAAGTAAGGGAATTATTAACTGCTCCTTTTCTTGGTGGACTTTCTCACTTTTTCTATCTTATCCATCTCAGTTAATATTAATAGATCCAACAATTTTACTACCCTTCCCTATGAACAAACCTCATAAAAAGTTGAATCTAATTCTGATCTTTAATACAGACCCCATAGCCCAATGGAATTTTAGTGCATCCCTTCAGCCAACTTTTATAAACAAACAAGCAAATTCGTACTATCACAACTAGCCTAATATCTAAAAACATAAACAAATCTAAATCATACAGAGAGATCCCTCTTTGAAACTGGTAGGGCTAGATAACAGTTTCAAAATTGGTTTTGATAGTTACCTCTATAATTTTCTTCTACCATTCACAACCTATGGGAATTACAGAGTGCTAACACCCACGACACTCATTCCTCCTTTGTAACATAGCATTATTTTATTCTTTTTCAAAGCTCGTTAAAAAAATTGAAAAAGACAAAAAAGATAAAATATTTCAAAAAGAGGAGACATGATATACATTTTATTTTTTCAGCAACAAGATAGTCGCCCTTGGAAAAAGAACATCCTTTCATTTGTTTTCCAAGCATTGGGATGTAGTGTGACCTTAGGAAGTGTTTTTCTTTACATAGAGTTGTGTCCTCCTGTATTTGGTTACTCTTCAAAACATATGGAGAGTTTTTTATGCCTCTTATATCACCGACTTATGTCAATAATATGTTGTCGGAGTCTCATCATTTTGTCATTATTTTTTCCAAGACAAGTTTTATCCAACTAAAGTCAACCATTCTGCAGTTGATAAAGTCTTGGTCAACATATCAACAACTTGTTCATCTGTACTAACATACTAGAGATTTATGGATCCTCTCTGTGCCATATCACGGATGTAATGATATTAGATCTCTATGTGCTTTGACTTTTCATGGAACACATGGTTCTCTGTCATATTTATGTATCTCTGGTTATCACATAGGATCACGGTTGCTTTCATCTCTAGATAAAATATACCTGTCAATAACTTCCAAATCCATATGGATTCACAACTAGCGGAACATGAAACAATGTATTCTACTTTTTTCATGCTGAGAGCAAGGCCTGATTTCTTACTAATATACCATGAGATCATGGATGACCCTAGACTAAAACAACATCCTAAAGTGCTCTTTCTATCAGAGACACTTCCATCCCAATCTAAATCAGTATAACCACTCAGTCTGAAGTCATAATCTCCATTATAGAAGAGACTATAATCTAATGTACCCTTAAGGTAACTCATCACATGTTTTTCAACAACCAAGTGAACATGTCTAGGCTCTACTAGAAATTGACTCAATCTGTTCAAGGAAAAAAATATATCTGGCATGGTGTTCATCAGATACATCAACTATCTGATGATATGTCTGTACAACGTAGCATCAATCAATTTTGATGAAGTGTGAACCATGAGCTTCAACTTTGTTTCCATGGGTGTATTCATGCATTTTCACTCCAACATATCAAATCTCTTCAGTATTTCAACTTCATACTTCCCTTGGTTAAGGAATATCTTCTCTGGGCTCTGCCAGACCTCAAGACCTAGGAAATAGTGCATTAGGCCAAGGTCTTTCATCTGAAATTCTGCAACGAGATTTCTCTTACAATCAGCGATGATATTTTCTTCTCCATTTAATAATAAGTCATCCACATACAACAAGCTCATCATTCATAACCTTGAAGTAAAGGTTAGAATCAACTTTACTCTTGGTAAATCCCAAGCTCTTTAAGAAACTGTCAATCCATCCATACCAAGCTTTAGGAGCTTGCTTCAATCCATATAGATCCTTCTTCAACTTGCAGACATGAGTCTTCCTATCTTCAAATTCAAACCCTTGAGGTTCCCCTGAGTCTGTTCTATATACACCTCTTCTTCAATGAAACCATTCAAGAAAGTTGTTTTCACATCCATCTAGTGTAAATTCCACTTCATCTTAGCTACAAGAGCTATGATGGTTCTGATTGAAGTGTATCTGGATACAAGAGAAAATGTCTCTTCATAGTCAATGCCTTCCTTTTGAGAAAATCCATGATAAAAAAACCTTTCTTTATATTTCTCAATACTTCCATCAGCGACATGTTTTATTTTGAAAATCCATTTGGAAGATACCACATCCTTGCTCTTTGGTCTGGGAACTATTTCCCATACATCATTTTTTTATAATGGATTGGTATTCTTCTGTCATTGCATCTGCCCATTATTTCTTGTGAATACCTTCTTCAAAGAAAGTAGGCTCCTTCTCTAACAGATCACACATCAAAGCCATATAACTAGATAATGGCTTAGGTTTCTTGACTTGTCTCATGGTTCCTTCGGGGGAACCATACTTCTCTCCATATTGAATAAGTTCCCTTGC
>JASDQU010371223.1:90812-104240 GCA_032191745.1 Picea mariana | reverse complement strand
ACTTCATCTTAGCTACAAGAGCTATGATGGTTCTGATTGAAGTGTATCTGGATACAAGAGAAAATGTCTCTTCATAGTCAATGCCTTCCTTTTGAGAAAATCCACGATAAAAAAACCTTGCTTTATATTTCTCAATACTTCCATCAGCAACATGTTTTATTTTGAAAATCCATTTGGAAGATACCACATCCTTGCTCTTTGGTCTGGGAACTATTTCCCATACATCATTTTTTTATAATGGATTGGTATTCTTCTGTCATTGCATCTGCCCATTATTTCTTGTGAATACCTTCTTCAAAGAAAGTAGGCTCCTTCTCTAAGAGATCACACATCAAAGCCATATAACTAGATAATGGCTTAGGTTTCTTGACTTGTCTCATGGTTCCTTCGGGGGCACCATACTTCTCTCCATATTGAATAAGTTCCCTTGCCCAGGTTGGATTTCTCTTGTGGGATATCGTCATCTTGGGAGGTTCTTGGGATTCTATTATGTCATGATATTCTAGAATCTCCTCATTAGGGGAAGTTATGACTCCCCTCACTGGTTCTGCAACTTTGGGAGCCACATGTTCTTCTTAATATACTTCTTCAAGATGGAATCTTCTTGATTTCTTGAGTGTTGCATCTTTATCAAAGGTTACATCCCTGCTAATCTCAATATGATGGTAACTTGGTATATAAATTCTGAAGGCCTTGGAGCTCACAGTCTCCAACAAATATTCCCTTCTTTCCTGAAGGGTCCAACTTGGTTCTCTTCGCTTTCAAAATGTGTACAAATATTGGACAACCAAATGTTTTGAGATGGCTTACTTATGTTTCCTTTCCAGAGAACATCTCTTCAGGGGTCTTGAACCCAAGTGCACTATGGGAGAATTTGTTTCATACATATATTGTTGTTTTTGTTGCTTCTTCCCATAAGTGCATTGAAAGATCTTGATCATGGATCATGGTCTTCACTGCTTCCATTATAGTTCTATTCTTTCTTTCTGCTACACCATTTTGTTGAGGATTGTAGGGAGTGGTGAGCTCCCTTTTGATCCCAACATCTTTGAAAAATTCTACAAACTCTTTTGAGTTGTAATCTCCTCCATTATCTAACCTCAATATCTTGATATTTCTTTCAGAAAGATTCTCTATCTAGGATTTGTATTCCTTAAATTTACTAAACACTTCATCTTTTGATTTCAAAAAGTAAACCTGGGTTTTGCGAGAATAGACATCAATAAAAGATACATAGTATACATACCCAATGATGGAGGTTGATGGCATTAGAGCACATACATATGAGTGAATGAGCTCTAAGACTCCTTCTGCTTTACTGTCTCTCTTCGAAAAAGGGTTCTTGATGTTTTTTCCTTGTGCACATCCATTACACACACCTTCATGGACAACCTTGAATTATGGTAGACCTGTGACTGCCTTGCATACATATGGTAATTCTTTGTAGTTGATGTGAGCTAGTATGCTATGCCAAAGTTCACATAGATTCTCAATGGAATGGGTCAAGGCTGCTTCTGAGTGACCCTTTAGCTTATACAAGCCACCTTCTTCTTTTCCAATAACAATTTCTTCTTCCATGGTTTTTCCTTTGGGCCACATAAGAACTTCTCCATCTATGAAAGCAACTTTGAAGCCTTTCTTCTCTAAATCTGAGATAGAAAGTAAGTTCTTTGTCAAACCTAGTACATATAGTACATCCTTCATCTTCATTGGGGTCCATGAATCAAGTTTGTAATTTCATTCTCATATTCCTTTGATAGGGTATTGATAATCATCTCCAAGTGTAACTTTCTGGAGGAACTTATTTTCTGTAAGGAAAGAGAGAATGTCTCTTTGACCTGTCATGTTCTTGGAAGCACCCATATCTATGAGCCAAGTGTCCTCACCTGGTGACATTGATCTTGAGAGAGAAGAGATTAAGACATAGTCTTCAATATATTCTTTTATCATCTTTGTGGGTGGATATTTATCTTCAACTGTATGGGAATGGTGCCTCTTGCATAGTGCCCTTTCGAACTTTACCAGTGGAATTCTGGACTAGTGCTTCTGGTACTGGTTCTAGTTTCTTGGTTTTCTGGTACTTCTAGTTTTCTGGTACTAGTGAAAACTAGGGTTTCACTTTATAAGAGTTATATCCACTGAAAAAGTGCGTTGAAGGTTCCAAAGACTTCCCTAGGCTAGGGCACACTTTTCTAGATGATTTTTAGGCTGAAATTCCTCTTCAATAAAAATCCCTAATTTTCTTGTATGACAACAGTAACGTTTTTCTTTATCCAGTGAAATATGCTCTCTTCAACTTATCTCTGATTACCATGTTAATGTTTAATCTATTATTAGGTTTCTTTTCAATTTACTATATAACCATAGCATAGATAGGATCACTAAGAGAAATACAATCACAATATACACAACATTTATCGTGGGAAACTCACATGGGGGAGAAAACCCAGCAAAAAATTCCTTAATATAGATAGCCAATACAATAAACCAAACACTAGAGAATATCCTCTACTGAGTAATTTTCCTCTCTCTACCTTCTTCTCCCAACTACAAATACCATACTTGCACACTGAGTGAGAAAATGAGTGAGTGATCAAATGAGGCATTGGCTTCCTTTATTTATACAAACTGGCAGGAGCTAGAAAGGTGTCTCTTCACTGGGCAGGTCCGACTTGTCTTCTTAGTGGTTAAAACCACTTTAATTAGCCTGGGGCGCGACTTCTCAATTTGCAAAATATATATTTATAGTTTGACCAATCCACAAAAGGGGATTTGGTCAATTACAATTCTCGACATGATCAATACACAAAAGGGGATTGATCTAATGAATAATAATTCAATAATAAATAAAATACTCTTTGCAATTACAATATTTAAACAATATCACTGGGAGAGTTCTCCTAAGTTATGTTTTATACTTTTTACGGCTAAGGAGACTAAACTTAGAAAAAGGTTGTGAGTCCATAGTTAATCTCTTTTCAGACTCTTTAAAATTTAAAATATAGCAAAGTGATCTTATCTCAATCACACTTGTTAAAATGGTATTGAAGAGACATCCTTTTGGTATAAGTTTAACCCTTTTTCGAACCGACTGGATTAGTTATGAAAAAGGAGTTGCCTGGAGTCTTCTTTTAACATTTTTTTTAGACTCTCTAAATGTGAAAAACCATCGATCTTACCTTCTTTGGGCTCGTAAAACTTCACATGGAAGGAGTCTTGTTGTGTCATACTTAATCACATTGCATGTCTCATCCTTGCGTCTTTGGCCTAATTTCGGATCCATGTTGCTATAAACTAAACCTTCAAAGCATTCCTTAAATGAAAGACTTGCAACACTTTTTCCCTTGCGATCTGACACCTTGACCCATGGCGGAATTTTCCCGAGTGTCCTTATCCTGCACATGTCTCCTTGCATTGAGCATCGATATGTTCCATGCGCTTAAAACGAGTTTGCTTTCCTGCGACACTTTTGAAAACTTTGTAACATAGCATTCTTGTATTCTTTTTCCAGCTCGTTAAAAATTTGAAAAAGACAAAAAAATCAAATATTCCAAAAAGAGGGGACATGATATACATTCTCTTTTCTCAGCAGCAAGATAGTTTCCCTTGGACAAAACACATCCTTCCATTTTTTCGCTAAGAATTGGGATCTAGTATGACCTTAGGAATATGTTCTCTCTACATAGAGTTATGTCCTCCTAAGTTTGGTTACTCTTCCAAACATATGGAGAGTTTGTAGTGCCTCATGTATCAAATACTTATGTCAATATTACGCTACCTGAGTCTCATCATTTTTTTGTTCTTTTTTCCAAGGGAATTTCTATCCAACTTGAGTCGACTATTATGCAATTTATATCTTGACCTTTATGAGCCAGCCATCCCGAGAGTCCAATCAAGTTCAAATTCAAAATTAATGAAGTTTTGTTCCTGATATTTGAGATCCTACAGTCTTTTCCCAATTGCATGTCGAAGACCTCAAGGTAGTGAGTCTTAAAATCCTATTGTAGTCCTACTTGAGTTTTGAATATCTTGAATTTGTTGTTCGAGCTATGAAGTCCTCATCTCCAGTCGCATACGTCAATGCTTCTTGACGATGCATATTATATTGTACTTGTATATTTTCAAATTATTTTGTGATGTATATCCTCTATGTATTTCTCATGGATACACTTTATGTAGACATTTATATGACATGGAGTTGCATTTTACTTGATTGGCATCCATGCTTAGTTCATCCCGAGCATGGGTATGCCTACCTCAGAGATATTATCATTATTTTGGAGATGGCACACTCCTAAACTCTGGTTCCAAGCTCACTCGACTCCATGCCTTCCCACTGGTAAATATATTGTAATGTATTTCGGCCATCAGTTTCTCTTTTGAACTCACACATTAGGGGGCATATGTTATCATCCAAAAATGCCTTACCTATGCATACATGGCATTGGCCTTTCCACTTACATAATTTTCCAAATTACAGGTGAGGATTCTTTTAAAAAAAAAAAAGTTTGGAACATGCACACACCCTACTAAACTGATATCCCACGTACACACATGTGTTGCATACTAGTTAGCCTGAATACATACGCAAGATGCATACTAGTTAGCATGTGTTTACCTCCAAAAATTACAAGGAATTCGGTGGAGTTTATGGGCTATCGAGGGTTTCCCAACCATTTTACCCATTGTATCCCATCCCCAAACTGAATAAACATCTTTTTCTCATATAAAAATAGGTCTTGGGGTCTCATTTACAACAACAAGCAAGAGAATAAGAAAAATCTTCCAAAATCCCTTCCCCTTCTTAGCCCAAGATTTGCATCCTATTCTGATATTTGGCTTCAGCATTCCCTTCCATCCCTTTCTCCTAATACAACCCTTTCCCATTTCCCAAGTGATAAGTTGGTTTTCAGAAGTAAGTGTGTTTTTGATGCACTTGGAGACACTATAGAGGAGCCTAGATTTGGTTCACCAAGCATTTCCTAATGAAGGTTGTAATCTTTCTGATCTTAATATTGAATAAAAGAGTTCATTCCTTTCTTAAAATGTTATGTCTATACAATTTTATTGATTTATGCATTTATGTCCATATATGAATATTGAAAGTGATAAGTAGAGACCGTATACGTTGTAGCATTGTTTTCCTAAGATTTTGCAGGTCATCTTTGGGAGGAGACCTGCAATCTAGGAAGCTACAAAGGTGAAAGAGGTTTACACCAGCCGCAAGGACTAAAGGTACACCTATTGACCTTCTTTCCTCTCTCTTGTCTTTCAGTTTAGATATTTTTGGGGTATATTAGGAATAAAACTATCTTTTAAAGGAATTCAATGCTCTGCATGTACCTTGACCTAGTATAGGGGGATTTTTCCCGCTAGCAACAGGATCAAAATAAGGGTAATTTGTGATCTCATGTTCAACAATACGTGGATCAATGCCTGGAATATCCTCATAATGCCAGGAAAATATGTTGCGAAATTATTTAAATAATTCAATGTAGATTTGAATCTCTTCGGGAGAACAATCTGCTCTGATGAATATGTTTTCCACAATGCCAGGGGTTCTGGAGATTTTGATAGAAATTGTTTCATCTATACTTTCCATGTTTCCTTCAACATAGATTTTGTGCATGGATAAAGGAATAACATGACAAGAGGCATATCCATTCACGGTCGTAATGAAATATCCTACCTCTATTCTCTTCAACTCAGGTAAGAAATAATATTTGTGGTGAAGATCATCCCAAGGTTTTTCTTGCCCATTCATTGTCTCTAAAATCACAACTATGGGATTTCAAGGTATATCCTCTAAATATATCTCTAGCTCTTCTAATCAGTCTTCTAATATTGAAAGTATAAATGATGGTAAAAAAAGAAGCAAAATTTTACACATTAGGGTCATAACAAAGCATATTAAAGTGGATACATTATTTGATAGTGTTGGATTACTAAGAGGGGGGGTGAATTAGTAATAGAGATTTTCAATCCTTTTAACCACAGTATGCAAGTTTTATTTATCTTTATGAACAATATAGCATTATCATCCAATAATTGCAGAGTAAATAAACAATGAACAAATGATAAATCATACACATACATAGTACACCAATATTTGTTTTTACGTGGAAACCCAATGCAGGAGAAAACCACATAATTATTTTTCTTATTTTTGATTAAAAATTACAATCATTGAAAGCACCAAATTCCTTTGTTTTCCAGTTGCAACTCGAAGGAGTCTCTGACCCCCTATTTTCAAGATACAACCAGAGGGAATATCCAACTCCCCAATTCTCTGGCTATAACCAGAAGGAATATATAACCCCCTATGTTCTCCGGCTACAACCGGAAAGTGGCTACAACCACCTATCCTTGCCCCATCCAACTACCCTGGAATATAAGTGCCAAATGTAGAAACTGAATATGTCAAAGTCATAACATGTTCTATCAAATATGTCATTGTATACTCATCAACCAATCTGATCTTATCACATATACCTCAAACACTATACCACAAGTATGTACCTCAAACCATGTGCTAGAACCTCACTTATATACAACCTCTATCTATACCAATAACTTAAAAAACATACCTCAACCAAAATCCCTCATCAATTTCATCATCCAAATCTGATTTGTAACTTTGTAATAGACCTGGTGTATATGTTCACATACCTGCAAACCTTCCCTAACTTTAACAACAAGAGACTAGCATTTTCATCTACTTTAGTCTCACATGACTATTTTTGGATTAGTAAACAACCCTAACTTGAAATAATCATAACTATGTACCTGTAATGAATAAAGATCTGAAAATAGTACATAATGTTCTTCAGTGTCTTGTCTACAATTCTTGTAGGCTTCACTTCTTGGAACCTCCTAGAAAAGGAGTTGTAGAAAAAATGGCATACCTTGTTGAATTTTGGCTTATTCTATAGAGGGAACGTGTAGAGCATGCCCCACACAGAATATTTGTTATATGGGTCTGAAAATGGTACACAACATACTACATAATGTACTCTAACCAATACATTTGGTCTTACTTAATTTGGATATGTTATGAAGAAGTTATGGAATTTTTACCCGAAACACATGTTTTAGACTAGTTTCAAGACTAGCCACAAACCCTATTTTCCATGGAGTGTAACTCCCAAAATACAAAAACCCACAAGTGGAAATATTTATCAAAGTTACTTGGATATGTTTTCTCAAAATCTTTCATATATCCCTGTCTGAATCATTCTAGAAAAAAAGTTATTGCGAAAATTGTGAGATGACCTGTAAATAACATACCTTAGAAAGCACCATCAAAAGACTTTATCCTCCCTTGAATTCCATCCTTATTTACTTCACCTTCCCTCTGAAATTCACCTTAGATATCCTTTGGTTACCTCAATCACTTGTATATATTCAATATTCTCAATGGATGCTAATGGGAGACCCTTTATCTATTATTTATACTCTCCAAGTAGCTTCCTCTAGAAGTATCCACTTAACCACTTTGTCTACTTAGCCACATTTTCCACATAACCACTTTTTCCACTTAGCCACTTTGTCGACTTAAACAAATTTGTCCACTTAGCCACTTTGTCCACTTAACCACTTTCTCCACATATAGTAAACTCTCCAATTCTAGTTACAACTAATTTATTTTTAATTGTTTTCTTGTTGTAACCACTTAACCCATGACTAACCACTTTGACAAGTCAACTCCTTCTAGCAGCTTATAGAATAATTTGACTTCTTTGACCTTCTATAG
This sequence comes from Picea mariana, assembly GCA_032191745.1. Taxonomy (NCBI): domain Eukaryota; kingdom Viridiplantae; phylum Streptophyta; class Pinopsida; order Pinales; family Pinaceae; genus Picea; species Picea mariana. The sequence continues at coordinate 96,487 of JASDQU010371223.1, read as the reverse complement.
GCTTCTCGATAACTCATGAGGGTTCTCCAGATTCATATGGCCATAATTCTCTAACCGTGAGGAGTTATGTGGTGTTCCACATATCACCAAAAATGGCATGACATATACTATCCATCTAGAATAGTCTTACCTATAAATTCACTAATCTTCATTCATTTATACATCAATCAAACTGATGTCTCGTAATCATACTATTGGGGCTACTGGAATTTTCTATCGAACTTTCTTCAAGGGTTGACATCAATGAAAACCAACCTAATTAATCAGCAATCTCCCCCTTTGGAATTGATCGAAACACTCTAATGCAATATTGAAGTCATATCACTCGTGCTCTCCCTGTGACCATTGCTTCTTTTGGAACCATGCCTCTATGGTCTCTCTCCAAGAATTTGACTCTCTATCCTGCATCTAATAAATCTCTCCCCCTTTGACATCAATGGAAAAGGTAAATTTTCATCTAGGGATACTCCCCCTAACTAAATTGTCCTTGGCGATACTCCCCCTGACTAAACTCTTCTTGAAACTGCTCCCCCAACCTAAAATGTCCTCTTTATGGTGCTTCCTCATGTAGATCTAAGACATATAATATAATCATTCAAAAGAATTCATTTTGGAGTAGAAATTACTCTGAGTCTATGGTGAAGATACTCAAAGGCTTCCCTTGGAATTGGTTTTGTAAAGATATCTACCACTTGTTCTTTTTTTCTCACATATTCAACTCTGACATTCTTCTTTGCAACATGTTCCTGTAGAAAGTGATACTTGATTGGAATGTTCTTCATCTTAGATTGCATCACCGGGTTATTTGAGATATTGATGGCGCTTGTATTATCACAATAGATTAGAATGGGCTCATCATACTCAACATGTATATATGTCATAGTTTGTTTCATCCATAGAACTTGTGTAAAACATGTTGTTGTTGCAATATACTCTGCTTCGACTGTAGATAATGATATTGATGATTGTTTCTTGCCTAGACAAGAAACCAAATACTCACCCAAGTAGAACTATGCTCCATTAGTGCTTTGTCGATCATCAATGAAACCTGCCCAATTTACATCTGTGTATGCAATAAGTGATAGATCCTTTCATTTTGGATACCATAATCCAAACTCTTCTATGCCCTTGAGATATCTGAAAATCCTCTTCACTACTAAGACATGTGATTCCTTTGGTGTGTCTTAAAATCGTGCCACCTATCTAACTTCCTGCATTACATCTGCTCTAGATGTTGTCACATATAATAATATTTGAATCATTTACTTGTACTGCCTTTGGTCTGTAGACTTTGAATCATCATCTTTGCTCAACTTGCAACTAGTTTTCATAGGAGTGTTAACTAGTTTGAAATATTACATTCCGAACCTATTTAGCATTTATATGATATACGTAGTTTGAGAAATAACAATTCTTTGGTTTCTTTGACATATCTTAAGACCCATAAAGAAGGATAGTTCTCCAAGTAATGACATTTCAAATTCATTTTGCATACCTTACTAAATTCTAGCTTATTCTAGAGAGAGAATTTGTAGATCATGTATCGCATGGAATGTTTTCTGTATGGATCTGAAAATGGTCCAAAACATACTATAGACTGTACTCTAACCAATAAAATTTTTCTTATTGAATTTGGATCTTTTATGAAGAATTTATGACGCTTTTACTCGAAACACCTATTTTAGACTAGTTTCATGACTAGCCACAAACCCTATTTTCCACAGAGTGTAACTCCCAAAATAAAACTACCCACAAGCTGAAATTTGTATCATAGTTACTTGGATATGTTTTCTCAACATATTCTGTATTTTTCTATCTGAATAATTCTATAAAAAACATTATTGTGAAAATGGTGAGATGACCTGTAAATAACATACCTTTGAAAGTCATAAACAAAATGGTTGTCCAAGAAAGCCTAGTGAAACACAGAGAAGAAGCTACAACAGGTTTGAATCCATTAGGAATATTGAATATATACAAGTGACTAAGTTAAACAAATGAGATCTAAGGCAAATTTCATAGGGAAGGTGAAGTGAAGAAGGACGAAATTCAAGGGAGGATAAAGTCTTTTGATGATTCTTTCAAGGATATGTTATTTATAGGTCATCTCACCATTTTCGCAATAAAGTTTTTTCTAGAATGATTCAATCATATAAATTGGGAGGGTGTTGAGAAAACATATCCAAGTAACTATGATAAAAATTTCAGCATGTGAGTCTTTGTATTTTGGGAGTTACACACCATGGAAAATAGGGTTTGTGGCTAGTCTTGAAAATAGTCTAAAATAGGTGTTTCTGGTAAAAACACCATAACGTCTTCATAACAGATCCAAATTCAGTAAGAAAAAATTTATTGGTTAGAGTATAGGCTTTAGTATCTTTTGTACCATTTTCATATCCATATAGAAAATATTCCATGCGAGGCATGCTCTACAAGTTCGCTCTCTAGAATAAGCCAAAATTCAACAAGGTATTCCATTTTTAGTATAACTCATTTTCTGGGAGGTTCCAAGCAAACCTGGAGGAATTGTAGAAAAGACACTGAAGAACATTGTGTACCATTTTCATACATTTATTCATTACAAGTGCAAAGTTATGATTGTTTCAAGTTAGGGTTGTTGACTAATAAAAAATTAGTCGAGACTAAAGTAAAGTTTGATGAAAATGATAGTTTCTTGTTGTTTAAGTTAAGGAAGGTTTGTAGGTCTATGATCACATACACCATGTATGTTACAGACTTTCAAATCAGATTTGGATGATTATATTGATGAGACAGGTTTAGGTGATAGGTTGTTGTGACAGGTTGTGCATAGTTGATGCATTTGTATTGGTATAGACTATTGGTACAGTTTGACAGATTTTTTTTTGTCTACCGGTTGGGTCTTGTACTTGAGGGTTGGATTCCTCACATCTTGGTTGGTGATGAGATACACATGATAGGTCTTACATTGAGAGTTGGTGCTCTCTTGTAGTTGGTTCTCTATTTCAATTTGTGTTGATAAAACCCCAAGGATTGTAGTCGGTAATACAAAAGAAACTTATACATATATCTGGTGTTCCTTGTGTTCTTTATTGTGGTGCTACATAGATGTTTATTGTCAATGTATGTAATTGAGATATATCTACATGCAAGAAACTAAGTATGAATGGAATTAATAAGTAATGATGTTTTGAATGGCAATTTCTAACTAAATTTTTGTGAGAAGTGTAAAAATACTCCTCACACTGATTCACCCCCCTCTCAGTGTGATCGGTGTTTACAACAAATAGTGTATCCCAATTTAATGTTATTTTAGAAGCAAATGTCAAGAAGTTGGGCTTATAAACCAAACCTCATGTGAAACCTTATCCATTGGGATGGGTTTGTGAGAATGCTAAATTGCAACTGACTAAACAATGTAAACTTAGATTTGCAATTACTTCAAAATTTGTTGATGAGGTTGAGTTAGATGTAGTGTCACTTGACATTTGCGGGAAGGGATAATTTGAAGGATAGAAATTACTTTGAAATGTAGAAACCTTGGCGAATCTTACTGGTCCTTTATATGTCAACTATAAATGTTTGGTGATATTTTTGTTAAAATATTCAAATTTATAAGGATTTAATATAGTTTTTATTAAATTTTGGTGATTTGTAAGGTAAAATAATTTGGTCCTATAGAATTTGGGTGAATAATTTTTAGAATGGAGAATCTTTTTTTGGGAAACAAACATGGAAAATTATCCCATGGGCAAAATTTATCCCCTAAAATTTTCCCTGTTTGCGGGATTATATTGGGTAGTCTATACTTGTATGACAGGAAAGCCATCTTCTATCAATCAAGGAACAAATATAATATTACTAAATATGGGATTGAATACATTTTGTGAATGAACTCATCACCTAAAAACTGATCTCTCTCTCTTATTACCAAAGGGAAAATGAAAAGAATTGTGAATGCTAGAAAAAGATATGGATAAATATTATAATTTCAAAGGTTTTGATCTCAGTCATAAAGATGAATTAGTTAAAATGATTTCTAACTATGATGAGATATTCCATGAGTCGATATGTAACATCCCTGGCCACCCAGGCTAGGACACGATACATGAGAGAACACTTTTATTCTCTCTTCAGAACATACTGTAATATACCCAGTATCCAACTGAGCTATGCCACATAAATTTTTTGAACTGCATGCAATTAAAACATATACACACAGAACTCTTGCGGAACTTTATATATAAAACTTAAACAGAAAAATACATATTGTAAATGCACAGATTCATACTAAAATAACGGTAAACATATTCATGCAGTATATACGGGCAATACCCATAAAATTAAACACGTAAATAATAATGCAACATGTAAATTTATCACACAATTGACACTTGTCTTGGTAAGAATTTCACCAACTGTGTGCAGACCTTCCATGAACCTCCTAGCCTTAGACAACACTACTCATCACTCTCAGTAGTGGGTCACCCTCGAGCTAGGACTAAACTCCACTAGGGTAAAGGGATTCCTAACCAGGCTAATGGTTCATGGAAAACAGGAAAGACTCTGTCACAGGTGCCAACTCAAACTAACAGCCTACAGTCCCTCATTCTCCACATTCTTGTCCCACCCCAGGAAGTGTGCCCCTTCTCTGCTCAACAGTCCTTTGGCTACCCCACTTCCTTTCTAGGCTTCAGCAACAAGCCGAATAGGAAGTCTCAGAGCCCTGTAGCTGCAGTTTAGCACCTTCAGAAAATCAATTCCTAGCAATTCTCTCACCCAGAGAGAAATTGCTCACGGGCCTGACAACCCATCTCTTCAATATCCCATGGGCCTGACAACTTGCTTCTTCAATCCATCTCCCGAGCTAACCAACTCCCTAAATATATATCATTGTGGGTACAGGTTTAGGTACAATTCCATGAAGGTAGGAAGGATAGATCAATGCGTGTGTGAACGCGCATGGATGATTGACTGGATGAATGAATGATGGAAGAGATGCTTGAAAATGAACTAAGTCCCAACAATATGTATGCATGTTCCCAACTTGACACTTGTCATGTTGGGAGCTACTTTGGCCCACTTGTCCCCAACTTTGGGACTTAGGATAAAATAATTATCCATACTTTATACTTTAATAAATATTAATATAATATTTTTTTTTAGCTTAAGCTCCCTATCTTTGCCCCCTTTCCTTAACTTCTATACCCTCATTTCCCTAACTAGTGGATTTTAGTCCCCCATACTCTTTATCGTGATCGGTTTGCACACAGCAATGTATTTTATATTAATTATGAGACATAAATGAAAATAGGTGCACTGGCCTTTAACATCTAGGCTCTCCGGCCTAATCAAAACATAAGCATCCTAGCTTATAATAACTGGCTCACCATCCTATAAAACACATCATATACACAAAGGATCCCTGACCTAAAAATCGCACGTACTTAAGTTATTGCATGTAGTATCCTGGAATGTGCACAGTCCATCATTTTACTGCGCAGTACATGTGCTTGATATACCATGGTAGGTGCATACAAAAATGATGTCAAAACAACTCACCAACTTGCGTGCATTTGTATTAACATTTACAATTTCGTTCGGCCTAGGGATATTACAATCCCCTCCCCTTTTTTATGCATTGTTCTCAGTGCATTATGTACACATATACAACAAAACTTCAAAAATCCTCAAAA
>JASDQU010371223.1:72760-90470 GCA_032191745.1 Picea mariana | reverse complement strand
TGCCTTACCTATGCATACATGGCATTGGCCTTTCCACTTACATAATTTTCCAAATTACAGGTGAGGATTCTTTTAAAAAAAAAAAAGTTTGGAACATGCACACACCCTACTAAACTGATATCCCACGTACACACATGTGTTGCATACTAGTTAGCCTGAATACATACGCAAGATGCATACTAGTTAGCATGTGTTTACCTCCAAAAATTACAAGGAATTCGGTGGAGTTTATGGGCTATCGAGGGTTTCCCAACCATTTTACCCATTGTATCCCATCCCCAAACTGAATAAACATCTTTTTCTCATATAAAAATAGGTCTTGGGGTCTCATTTACAACAACAAGCAAGAGAATAAGAAAAATCTTCCAAAATCCCTTCCCCTTCTTAGCCCAAGATTTGCATCCTATTCTGATATTTGGCTTCAGCATTCCCTTCCATCCCTTTCTCCTAATACAACCCTTTCCCATTTCCCAAGTGATAAGTTGGTTTTCAGAAGTAAGTGTGTTTTTGATGCACTTGGAGACACTATAGAGGAGCCTAGATTTGGTTCACCAAGCATTTCCTAATGAAGGTTGTAATCTTTCTGATCTTAATATTGAATAAAAGAGTTCATTCCTTTCTTAAAATGTTATGTCTATACAATTTTATTGATTTATGCATTTATGTCCATATATGAATATTGAAAGTGATAAGTAGAGACCGTATACGTTGTAGCATTGTTTTCCTAAGATTTTGCAGGTCATCTTTGGGAGGAGACCTGCAATCTAGGAAGCTACAAAGGTGAAAGAGGTTTACACCAGCCGCAAGGACTAAAGGTACACCTATTGACCTTCTTTCCTCTCTCTTGTCTTTCAGTTTAGATATTTTTGGGGTATATTAGGAATAAAACTATCTTTTAAAGGAATTCAATGCTCTGCATGTACCTTGACCTAGTATAGGGGGATTTTTCCCGCTAGCAACAGGATCAAAATAAGGGTAATTTGTGATCTCATGTTCAACAATACGTGGATCAATGCCTGGAATATCCTCATAATGCCAGGAAAATATGTTGCGAAATTATTTAAATAATTCAATGTAGATTTGAATCTCTTCGGGAGAACAATCTGCTCTGATGAATATGTTTTCCACAATGCCAGGGGTTCTGGAGATTTTGATAGAAATTGTTTCATCTATACTTTCCATGTTTCCTTCAACATAGATTTTGTGCATGGATAAAGGAATAACATGACAAGAGGCATATCCATTCACGGTCGTAATGAAATATCCTACCTCTATTCTCTTCAACTCAGGTAAGAAATAATATTTGTGGTGAAGATCATCCCAAGGTTTTTCTTGCCCATTCATTGTCTCTAAAATCACAACTATGGGATTTCAAGGTATATCCTCTAAATATATCTCTAGCTCTTCTAATCAGTCTTCTAATATTGAAAGTATAAATGATGGTAAAAAAAGAAGCAAAATTTTACACATTAGGGTCATAACAAAGCATATTAAAGTGGATACATTATTTGATAGTGTTGGATTACTAAGAGGGGGGGTGAATTAGTAATAGAGATTTTCAATCCTTTTAACCACAGTATGCAAGTTTTATTTATCTTTATGAACAATATAGCATTATCATCCAATAATTGCAGAGTAAATAAACAATGAACAAATGATAAATCATACACATACATAGTACACCAATATTTGTTTTTACGTGGAAACCCAATGCAGGAGAAAACCACATAATTATTTTTCTTATTTTTGATTAAAAATTACAATCATTGAAAGCACCAAATTCCTTTGTTTTCCAGTTGCAACTCGAAGGAGTCTCTGACCCCCTATTTTCAAGATACAACCAGAGGGAATATCCAACTCCCCAATTCTCTGGCTATAACCAGAAGGAATATATAACCCCCTATGTTCTCCGGCTACAACCGGAAAGTGGCTACAACCACCTATCCTTGCCCCATCCAACTACCCTGGAATATAAGTGCCAAATGTAGAAACTGAATATGTCAAAGTCATAACATGTTCTATCAAATATGTCATTGTATACTCATCAACCAATCTGATCTTATCACATATACCTCAAACACTATACCACAAGTATGTACCTCAAACCATGTGCTAGAACCTCACTTATATACAACCTCTATCTATACCAATAACTTAAAAAACATACCTCAACCAAAATCCCTCATCAATTTCATCATCCAAATCTGATTTGTAACTTTGTAATAGACCTGGTGTATATGTTCACATACCTGCAAACCTTCCCTAACTTTAACAACAAGAGACTAGCATTTTCATCTACTTTAGTCTCACATGACTATTTTTGGATTAGTAAACAACCCTAACTTGAAATAATCATAACTATGTACCTGTAATGAATAAAGATCTGAAAATAGTACATAATGTTCTTCAGTGTCTTGTCTACAATTCTTGTAGGCTTCACTTCTTGGAACCTCCTAGAAAAGGAGTTGTAGAAAAAATGGCATACCTTGTTGAATTTTGGCTTATTCTATAGAGGGAACGTGTAGAGCATGCCCCACACAGAATATTTGTTATATGGGTCTGAAAATGGTACACAACATACTACATAATGTACTCTAACCAATACATTTGGTCTTACTTAATTTGGATATGTTATGAAGAAGTTATGGAATTTTTACCCGAAACACATGTTTTAGACTAGTTTCAAGACTAGCCACAAACCCTATTTTCCATGGAGTGTAACTCCCAAAATACAAAAACCCACAAGTGGAAATATTTATCAAAGTTACTTGGATATGTTTTCTCAAAATCTTTCATATATCCCTGTCTGAATCATTCTAGAAAAAAAGTTATTGCGAAAATTGTGAGATGACCTGTAAATAACATACCTTAGAAAGCACCATCAAAAGACTTTATCCTCCCTTGAATTCCATCCTTATTTACTTCACCTTCCCTCTGAAATTCACCTTAGATATCCTTTGGTTACCTCAATCACTTGTATATATTCAATATTCTCAATGGATGCTAATGGGAGACCCTTTATCTATTATTTATACTCTCCAAGTAGCTTCCTCTAGAAGTATCCACTTAACCACTTTGTCTACTTAGCCACATTTTCCACATAACCACTTTTTCCACTTAGCCACTTTGTCGACTTAAACAAATTTGTCCACTTAGCCACTTTGTCCACTTAACCACTTTCTCCACATATAGTAAACTCTCCAATTCTAGTTACAACTAATTTATTTTTAATTGTTTTCTTGTTGTAACCACTTAACCCATGACTAACCACTTTGACAAGTCAACTCCTTCTAGCAGCTTATAGAATAATTTGACTTCTTTGACCTTCTATAGGCTTCTCGATAACTCATGAGGGTTCTCCAGATTCATATGGCCATAATTCTCTAACCGTGAGGAGTTATGTGGTGTTCCACATATCACCAAAAATGGCATGACATATACTATCCATCTAGAATAGTCTTACCTATAAATTCACTAATCTTCATTCATTTATACATCAATCAAACTGATGTCTCGTAATCATACTATTGGGGCTACTGGAATTTTCTATCGAACTTTCTTCAAGGGTTGACATCAATGAAAACCAACCTAATTAATCAGCAATCTCCCCCTTTGGAATTGATCGAAACACTCTAATGCAATATTGAAGTCATATCACTCGTGCTCTCCCTGTGACCATTGCTTCTTTTGGAACCATGCCTCTATGGTCTCTCTCCAAGAATTTGACTCTCTATCCTGCATCTAATAAATCTCTCCCCCTTTGACATCAATGGAAAAGGTAAATTTTCATCTAGGGATACTCCCCCTAACTAAATTGTCCTTGGCGATACTCCCCCTGACTAAACTCTTCTTGAAACTGCTCCCCCAACCTAAAATGTCCTCTTTATGGTGCTTCCTCATGTAGATCTAAGACATATAATATAATCATTCAAAAGAATTCATTTTGGAGTAGAAATTACTCTGAGTCTATGGTGAAGATACTCAAAGGCTTCCCTTGGAATTGGTTTTGTAAAGATATCTACCACTTGTTCTTTTTTTCTCACATATTCAACTCTGACATTCTTCTTTGCAACATGTTCCTGTAGAAAGTGATACTTGATTGGAATGTTCTTCATCTTAGATTGCATCACCGGGTTATTTGAGATATTGATGGCGCTTGTATTATCACAATAGATTAGAATGGGCTCATCATACTCAACATGTATATATGTCATAGTTTGTTTCATCCATAGAACTTGTGTAAAACATGTTGTTGTTGCAATATACTCTGCTTCGACTGTAGATAATGATATTGATGATTGTTTCTTGCCTAGACAAGAAACCAAATACTCACCCAAGTAGAACTATGCTCCATTAGTGCTTTGTCGATCATCAATGAAACCTGCCCAATTTACATCTGTGTATGCAATAAGTGATAGATCCTTTCATTTTGGATACCATAATCCAAACTCTTCTATGCCCTTGAGATATCTGAAAATCCTCTTCACTACTAAGACATGTGATTCCTTTGGTGTGTCTTAAAATCGTGCCACCTATCTAACTTCCTGCATTACATCTGCTCTAGATGTTGTCACATATAATAATATTTGAATCATTTACTTGTACTGCCTTTGGTCTGTAGACTTTGAATCATCATCTTTGCTCAACTTGCAACTAGTTTTCATAGGAGTGTTAACTAGTTTGAAATATTACATTCCGAACCTATTTAGCATTTATATGATATACGTAGTTTGAGAAATAACAATTCTTTGGTTTCTTTGACATATCTTAAGACCCATAAAGAAGGATAGTTCTCCAAGTAATGACATTTCAAATTCATTTTGCATACCTTACTAAATTCTAGCTTATTCTAGAGAGAGAATTTGTAGATCATGTATCGCATGGAATGTTTTCTGTATGGATCTGAAAATGGTCCAAAACATACTATAGACTGTACTCTAACCAATAAAATTTTTCTTATTGAATTTGGATCTTTTATGAAGAATTTATGACGCTTTTACTCGAAACACCTATTTTAGACTAGTTTCATGACTAGCCACAAACCCTATTTTCCACAGAGTGTAACTCCCAAAATAAAACTACCCACAAGCTGAAATTTGTATCATAGTTACTTGGATATGTTTTCTCAACATATTCTGTATTTTTCTATCTGAATAATTCTATAAAAAACATTATTGTGAAAATGGTGAGATGACCTGTAAATAACATACCTTTGAAAGTCATAAACAAAATGGTTGTCCAAGAAAGCCTAGTGAAACACAGAGAAGAAGCTACAACAGGTTTGAATCCATTAGGAATATTGAATATATACAAGTGACTAAGTTAAACAAATGAGATCTAAGGCAAATTTCATAGGGAAGGTGAAGTGAAGAAGGACGAAATTCAAGGGAGGATAAAGTCTTTTGATGATTCTTTCAAGGATATGTTATTTATAGGTCATCTCACCATTTTCGCAATAAAGTTTTTTCTAGAATGATTCAATCATATAAATTGGGAGGGTGTTGAGAAAACATATCCAAGTAACTATGATAAAAATTTCAGCATGTGAGTCTTTGTATTTTGGGAGTTACACACCATGGAAAATAGGGTTTGTGGCTAGTCTTGAAAATAGTCTAAAATAGGTGTTTCTGGTAAAAACACCATAACGTCTTCATAACAGATCCAAATTCAGTAAGAAAAAATTTATTGGTTAGAGTATAGGCTTTAGTATCTTTTGTACCATTTTCATATCCATATAGAAAATATTCCATGCGAGGCATGCTCTACAAGTTCGCTCTCTAGAATAAGCCAAAATTCAACAAGGTATTCCATTTTTAGTATAACTCATTTTCTGGGAGGTTCCAAGCAAACCTGGAGGAATTGTAGAAAAGACACTGAAGAACATTGTGTACCATTTTCATACATTTATTCATTACAAGTGCAAAGTTATGATTGTTTCAAGTTAGGGTTGTTGACTAATAAAAAATTAGTCGAGACTAAAGTAAAGTTTGATGAAAATGATAGTTTCTTGTTGTTTAAGTTAAGGAAGGTTTGTAGGTCTATGATCACATACACCATGTATGTTACAGACTTTCAAATCAGATTTGGATGATTATATTGATGAGACAGGTTTAGGTGATAGGTTGTTGTGACAGGTTGTGCATAGTTGATGCATTTGTATTGGTATAGACTATTGGTACAGTTTGACAGATTTTTTTTTGTCTACCGGTTGGGTCTTGTACTTGAGGGTTGGATTCCTCACATCTTGGTTGGTGATGAGATACACATGATAGGTCTTACATTGAGAGTTGGTGCTCTCTTGTAGTTGGTTCTCTATTTCAATTTGTGTTGATAAAACCCCAAGGATTGTAGTCGGTAATACAAAAGAAACTTATACATATATCTGGTGTTCCTTGTGTTCTTTATTGTGGTGCTACATAGATGTTTATTGTCAATGTATGTAATTGAGATATATCTACATGCAAGAAACTAAGTATGAATGGAATTAATAAGTAATGATGTTTTGAATGGCAATTTCTAACTAAATTTTTGTGAGAAGTGTAAAAATACTCCTCACACTGATTCACCCCCCTCTCAGTGTGATCGGTGTTTACAACAAATAGTGTATCCCAATTTAATGTTATTTTAGAAGCAAATGTCAAGAAGTTGGGCTTATAAACCAAACCTCATGTGAAACCTTATCCATTGGGATGGGTTTGTGAGAATGCTAAATTGCAACTGACTAAACAATGTAAACTTAGATTTGCAATTACTTCAAAATTTGTTGATGAGGTTGAGTTAGATGTAGTGTCACTTGACATTTGCGGGAAGGGATAATTTGAAGGATAGAAATTACTTTGAAATGTAGAAACCTTGGCGAATCTTACTGGTCCTTTATATGTCAACTATAAATGTTTGGTGATATTTTTGTTAAAATATTCAAATTTATAAGGATTTAATATAGTTTTTATTAAATTTTGGTGATTTGTAAGGTAAAATAATTTGGTCCTATAGAATTTGGGTGAATAATTTTTAGAATGGAGAATCTTTTTTTGGGAAACAAACATGGAAAATTATCCCATGGGCAAAATTTATCCCCTAAAATTTTCCCTGTTTGCGGGATTATATTGGGTAGTCTATACTTGTATGACAGGAAAGCCATCTTCTATCAATCAAGGAACAAATATAATATTACTAAATATGGGATTGAATACATTTTGTGAATGAACTCATCACCTAAAAACTGATCTCTCTCTCTTATTACCAAAGGGAAAATGAAAAGAATTGTGAATGCTAGAAAAAGATATGGATAAATATTATAATTTCAAAGGTTTTGATCTCAGTCATAAAGATGAATTAGTTAAAATGATTTCTAACTATGATGAGATATTCCATGAGTCGATATGTAACATCCCTGGCCACCCAGGCTAGGACACGATACATGAGAGAACACTTTTATTCTCTCTTCAGAACATACTGTAATATACCCAGTATCCAACTGAGCTATGCCACATAAATTTTTTGAACTGCATGCAATTAAAACATATACACACAGAACTCTTGCGGAACTTTATATATAAAACTTAAACAGAAAAATACATATTGTAAATGCACAGATTCATACTAAAATAACGGTAAACATATTCATGCAGTATATACGGGCAATACCCATAAAATTAAACACGTAAATAATAATGCAACATGTAAATTTATCACACAATTGACACTTGTCTTGGTAAGAATTTCACCAACTGTGTGCAGACCTTCCATGAACCTCCTAGCCTTAGACAACACTACTCATCACTCTCAGTAGTGGGTCACCCTCGAGCTAGGACTAAACTCCACTAGGGTAAAGGGATTCCTAACCAGGCTAATGGTTCATGGAAAACAGGAAAGACTCTGTCACAGGTGCCAACTCAAACTAACAGCCTACAGTCCCTCATTCTCCACATTCTTGTCCCACCCCAGGAAGTGTGCCCCTTCTCTGCTCAACAGTCCTTTGGCTACCCCACTTCCTTTCTAGGCTTCAGCAACAAGCCGAATAGGAAGTCTCAGAGCCCTGTAGCTGCAGTTTAGCACCTTCAGAAAATCAATTCCTAGCAATTCTCTCACCCAGAGAGAAATTGCTCACGGGCCTGACAACCCATCTCTTCAATATCCCATGGGCCTGACAACTTGCTTCTTCAATCCATCTCCCGAGCTAACCAACTCCCTAAATATATATCATTGTGGGTACAGGTTTAGGTACAATTCCATGAAGGTAGGAAGGATAGATCAATGCGTGTGTGAACGCGCATGGATGATTGACTGGATGAATGAATGATGGAAGAGATGCTTGAAAATGAACTAAGTCCCAACAATATGTATGCATGTTCCCAACTTGACACTTGTCATGTTGGGAGCTACTTTGGCCCACTTGTCCCCAACTTTGGGACTTAGGATAAAATAATTATCCATACTTTATACTTTAATAAATATTAATATAATATTTTTTTTTAGCTTAAGCTCCCTATCTTTGCCCCCTTTCCTTAACTTCTATACCCTCATTTCCCTAACTAGTGGATTTTAGTCCCCCATACTCTTTATCGTGATCGGTTTGCACACAGCAATGTATTTTATATTAATTATGAGACATAAATGAAAATAGGTGCACTGGCCTTTAACATCTAGGCTCTCCGGCCTAATCAAAACATAAGCATCCTAGCTTATAATAACTGGCTCACCATCCTATAAAACACATCATATACACAAAGGATCCCTGACCTAAAAATCGCACGTACTTAAGTTATTGCATGTAGTATCCTGGAATGTGCACAGTCCATCATTTTACTGCGCAGTACATGTGCTTGATATACCATGGTAGGTGCATACAAAAATGATGTCAAAACAACTCACCAACTTGCGTGCATTTGTATTAACATTTACAATTTCGTTCGGCCTAGGGATATTACAATCCCCTCCCCTTTTTTATGCATTGTTCTCAGTGCATTATGTACACATATACAACAAAACTTCAAAAATCCTCAAAAMTATGTGGGTATTATGCCTGCATTGCATCCTCATGCTCCCAAGTAGTGTCCTCTGTACCGTACATGGCCCATTGGACCTTTACAATCCCTATGGCTCAATTCCAGAGCTATTTGATTTTCTGGTCCAGAATGTGTACTGGATGCACTTGGAAAGCACCTTCTTACTCCACCTAAATCACATTCCAATTAATAACATGATTAGCATCAGGTATATATTTATTTAGTAATGATACAAGGAATACATTATGAATAGACATAGATGCAAGCAATGCAATCATATAATCTACTGGACCAATCCTCTCTAGGATCTCAAACGGTCCACAATAGCGAGATGCCAACTTTGAACAATTTCTCAACTTCAAGGAACTTCTATTGTCTTTTACTTTCAAGAATACATGGTCCCCAACTTTAAATTCCCTATGATTTCTTCCCTTATCAGCATAGATTTTCTTCCTGTCTTAAGCATCCTTTAAATTTTGTTTTGTTTTCAACATTTTCTCCTCCATTTCCCTGAGTTAATCAGGCCCAACCACTACTCTATCTACTGGGTTGTCCCAGCTTACCAGCGCGTTGCACTTTCTGCCATAAAGTTCCTCAAATGGGCTCATCTTTAGAGATGTTTGGTACCCATTGCTATAAGAAAATTATACTAAGTGTAAGTAGTCTTCCCATTTTGATGCTTTATCCATCACATACATCCTCAACATATCCTCAATGACTTGATTCACCGTCTCTGTTTGTCCATCTCATTCTAGATGATAAGTTGTGCTAAAATTCAAATTTGTTCCAAACCCATTAAATAATCCCTTCCAAAAATTTGATGTAAATTTTGGATCTCTGTCAGACACAATTATCTTGGGTATGCCATGTAATCGAGCAATTTCCTTCATATAAACATCAACAATGTTGGTTTCCTTGTGAGTGAGCTTAACTAGAATAAAATGGGCAGCTTTAGTAAGCTTATCCACTACTACCATGATAGAATCATGTTGCATGTTTGTTCTGGGCAGTTTGGTGATGAAATCCATTGTTACAATTTCCCATTTCCACTCAGGAATGGGTAATGGTTGTAGAAAACCAGCTGGGTGTCTATGGTCAGCCTTTACCTTTTGACATTCCAAATATTTGGCAATAAAATCAGCAACCTCTTTCTTCATGCCTGGCCAATAATATTGGCTCTTGACTGCTGCAATAGTTTTCTGATAACTTGGGTGCCCAACATAAGGTACATTATGCATTTCTCCCAATATCATATTTTTCAATTCCTGGGAATTTGGTACATAAATTCTACCCCTGTACATCAAAATTTCATCATTATCTAGCTTGTATTCTTCCATTTTCTACTGCAAATTACCATGTTGTAATTTTGACACTAATTCCTTGTATTGCAAATCTAATTTTGTAGCCTCTAAAATTCTATGTTTCAAATCTGATTGGTACATGCTAATGGATGTAGCATGTAATTCATGCACTCTTTTGTTGAGTGCATCAATCACTTTGTTCTCTTTCCCCTTGATATGCTTTATATCAAAGTCATATTCACTTAGAAATTCTAACCACCTTCTTTGCCTAACATTTAGAGTTGGTTGATCAAATAAATATTTCAGACCATTATGGTGTGTTCTCAGCTCAAACCTTTTCCCCATGAGGCAGTGTCTCCATTTCCTCGAGGCGTGTACTATGGATTCCAACTCCAAATCATGATTGGCATAGTGTCTTTCATGCTCCTTCAACTTCCTTGATTCATAACATATAACAAACCCATTTTGACTGAGGACTCCACCTAGTCCTTCTTTACATGCATCTGTTCATACAATTAATTCTTCATTTGGGTCTGCAATCCTTAGTATTGGAGCACTAGTTAATAATTTCTTCAAGTGTTGGAAACTCTTTTCACAATCCAGTTTCCACTCAAACTTCACACCCTTTCTTTGCAAGGAAGTGATTGGGTGTGCAATCTTTGAGAATCCTTCAATAAATATCCTATAGTAGCCTGCAAGGCCCATGAATGATCTGACCTCTATCACATTCTTTGGTGCTGACCATTCTCTAATGGATTCTATCTTCTCAGGGTCCACTGCTATCCCATCCTTTGAAATGATATGTCCCAAATAATGAATTTTCTTTTGATCAAATGAGCACTTGCTCAATTTGGAATACAATTGATGCTCCCTTAATACTTGCAATACCATCCTCAAATGATGCTCATGCTCTTCTTCTGACTTGGAATATACAAGGATGCCATCCAAAAAGACAATGACAAACTTGTCTAAATATTCTCGAAAAACACCATTCATTAAGCACATGAAAACAACTAATGCATTTGACAACCCAAATGGAACCACTGTGAAATCATAATGACCATACCTTGTCCTGAAGGTGGTCTTGCTGATATTTTCCTCCTTAATATTTACTTGATGGTATCCTGGCCTGAGATCTATCTTTGAAAAGATATTTGCATCCTTCAATTGATCAAAGAAGTCATCAATCCTTGGAAGAGGATACTTGTTCTTTACATTCACTTTATTCAGTTGTCTGAAATAAATGAAAAATCTTAATGTCCCATCTTTCTTATTCAAGAACAAGACTAGGCCACACCAAGGTGACACACTTGGGCGTATATACCCCTTCTTCAAAAGTTCTTCAAGTTGCATTTGCAACTCCTTCAACTCTGGTGTACTCATTCTGTAAGGAGTCTTTGACACTGGAGCTGCTCCAGGCATTAAATTTATAGATAAATCAATATCTCTCTTTGGGAGTAGTCCTGGCACCTCCTTGAACACATCTTCAAAATCTTCCAGGACTGTGTGATCCTCCAAATTTGGCACCTTATCTTTAGGTGTCTCTTCCATATGAGTTGCAAATATTTGACACCCTTTTCTGTAACATTTCTTTAGCTGCAATGCTACAATTTCTCTGATGGTTAATGGCTTAGGAATTCCCTGCACTTTACTTAGGTTCCCTTCCTCATCCAAGTAGGTAAACACCATGTTATGACAGTCTAGGATAGCATGATGCTGGTCCAACCAAGCCATCCCAATTATACAGTCATAGGAACCTAAAGGCAAGATGTTCAAATCCTCCCTGGTGTTCAATTCATTCATGTCCATAAAACACAACTTAACCATCTCATTAACTTTTCTTTTAGCTCCGGTAGCCAGCTGCAGCAACCAATATTTTTCATGCTTGCTTCTTTTCCATGGATGCATAGATCCTTGGTACATTTTTTCCCATGTCCTCCACGGTTTCATCTTGCTGCACATTGTGAAAAGTCCTCACTTTTTCACCTCTGTGAGGACAATCTCTGAACATATGATCTCCCTTACAACCCCAACATTGAATAGGTGGCTTCCTTCGCCTTTGACCCCTTATTTCAATCATTTTGGGTTATCTAGAATTTGGATGTCCCTGAGAATTATTTCTGAAGAATGGTGGCTTAGTTCCCTTCTTCCTCTGATCCATCTTGAATTTATTTTTGTCTTCCCAAGATTTTTGGAAAGTTGGCCTTGCTTTTTGTTGATCATATAGGCATTTATCTCACCTTATGGTCTCCTCCAAAGTCTTGGGATCATCATACTGTATTTTGTCACCGATGAATGACAGAAATCCACTCAAATACCTCTGAATATTAATTGTCTCATCCTTGACGAAAGAGACATACTACAACAGTTCTAAAAACCTTCTTTCAAATTCATCTATGGTCATACTCCCAAGCTTGATTTCAAAGAACTCTTTCATTTTCTTTTCATAGTATCTCTTAGTCAAGTATTTCTTTTCAAAATACTTCTTGAATTCCCTCCTAGTAACACTCTTTTCTTTAATGTGTTGCACCTGCACAAGATGATCCCACCACATGGATGCTTTTCCCTTGAGTTGATAGATGGAAATTCTACCTTCTGCATGAGAAGAATAATTATGCAACTGAAAATACTTTCTCATGCCCAGAAACCATGCCTTTTCATCTTCATCCTTCTTGTTCTCACCATCAAATGTAGGAGGTTTGATTTTGTTCATTTCTCCTCATAGCTCATCCACCCCAGACCTCTTATGCTTCATGACAGGGTATGGAATTGATTTGTTTTCTTCTCTCTTATTGGAATTCCTTGGGGAGTGATGGTAATGTCTACTAACACTTTTGGTTCTTATTTTCTCATCAAGAGACCTGCGACTTCCTGATTTGCTTGAGCCACTCTCCTTATCCAATTTCTTTTCTATTTGGTTCAATCTCTGCAGTAAATTCATGTTGAAGTCCTCTTGCTTCTCCTTGGATCTCATAAGCATTTAATTATCATCTTTATGGATTTAGACATCCTTCTACAAATTCTTAATGGTCTCTACCATAGTCATGTTTTCATCCCTTTCTTCTCCATGTCCATTGGAGTTTGTTCCTTTAATGCCCAAATGGACATCCATCCCTCTGATCTCATCTTCCTGGTTGTAAGTCCCCTATTCTTCTTCCATTCCTATGGAATCTGTGATGATCCTAATCTGATCTAGTTGTTTTTAACTCTGCAAAATGTACATCCAACAAAACTTTGTCAGGTTATCTGACTGAACAATTTCATGAAAATATGAACCATTCTAGTTCAATAATATATCAGAACCCTTTCTTATGATTTCCTAAAAAATTGAATGCCCAGATCAATTTTATGGGTGAACAATTATAGTCTACTATCCAATACCTTTCTAATGCATACTCCCATCCTCAATTATGAGTCTTGCGCAGAAAGTTATGGTTATTTGAAAATTTCCCATTAATTGTTTTGTTCACACTTCAACTAGGCGCAACTCTACGTTGTAATTATGCATTTTTGCACCCACTCCATTGGATTTTTCGTAGGAGCTCAATTGGTTTTCCTCATATACATATTATGTATACTATGCCCAAGTTTCACCTTTTTCTGGGTTCTGGGCTGCTAGTTACAACTTGCTGAAATTCTAGGCCAATTCGTGTTTTTGGCCTGGAATGCTACAGGTACCTTCTTTTCCATTTTAAAAATTTTTAACATGCCCAGAAATTTAATTCATATCTGGGAAAGTCTTATATGGTTCAATATCTTTCCATCGACTTCTCATGCGCCTCAATCTGATTCCAAAGAAGAAAGTTATGGCTCTCTAAAGTTAGAGGGGTCTTAAAATTTACCCTCCACTGTTTGTGTTGTAACTTTCTCATAAAAGATTTGTTTGACGAATGGTTTACACCATTAGAAATATCTCTCAGAGATATTATATTTGACCTAAAAAGACATAGTCTATCTTGGTACACTCTGTTCTCATGGTTTTTGCATTGCTAAAAACGTTGTTAAGGGCCTCAAAAATGCGTTGCAAAAAGATGACATTCAAATCCTATAAAATGTCATAGAAAATCGTTGGTTTTCTGTTGTTGTTCACCCTCCAAATGACTTCACACACAAAAATTTCAAACTGTACACCCATATTTAGCATGTGCAACACCACCACAAGGTAAATCATGCTTCGTGCACCTATAAACATTGTGCATCACTTCTCTGTCGCGCCAATAACTTGTGCGCACTACTTTTGTGTCGTGCACCAATATCCACCATGCGAAGTTATGGATCTTGCACTATTACCTATTGCGTGCAATTTTTGTATCACACGTTGATATTTCGTGGGAATTTCACTCTACATGTTGCACCATGCCAAATTTTAGTATGCCCCCACAGCGCACCAATACTTTGCGCGCACCATTAACTAAACTGTCACATGACAATATATACTCATATTGCGTGTGCAACAACCAAACTCCTCTACGCTCTGCCAATACTGAGCACACCTCATGTGCCATTATTATGTGTGTGCACACAGTGCACACCTTTTATGCACATGCACACCACGCAATACCAAATTTAGCGCGTGCACCCACATACCAACATTTTTCCGCGCGGTGCCCAAATTTAGTGTGTGCACCCTCACACCAACATTTTTCCATGCGGTGCAAAAATTTAGTGCGCACACTAGCACACCAATATTTTTATGCACGGTGCCAAAATTTAGCGCACACGCCAACATTTTTCCACTCCAAAAATTGGGGCATTTGCCTAACTTTTTCCCAATTTCTACCGTAGGAATTTTGCAACTATGAAATTTGTTCAATTTCACCCCGATAACATCAATTCAACCTCTGCAACAACAAATTGTTGTGAGTTGACATTTTTGGAATGGACTTTTCCCAAACTCCATTCACAAATTGATAATTTTAATTAGGAATCTCGCTCCATCTATCATGGCTTCACTATAACTTCAAATTCGACCAATTCCAGGTCTGAATTTGCTAAAACAGATATTAGATCAATAACATCTCACCACATGGCCGAATTTCTTATTTTTCCCATGAATTTAACAACGGAAATTGGGGCTTTTTCCCAATTCCGCACAATTGTTGTTACTTTTTACCATAGACGCTCTATAACTTGAAATTTGGCCACCTCTAAATAAATTCTCTGTGAAATTTCGCTCCAACTCAACTTACTCGGCCCATCCAGGCTTAGTGTTGAAAAAGGAATCTCTGATACCATATTGTAATGTCCCCGTCCACCTAGGTCAGGCCATGATACACTCGAGAACACTTTTCTTCTCTCCGCAGAACATATTGTAACATATCTAGTATCCAACTGAGCTATGCCACATAAATTTTTCAAAATGCATGCAATTAAAACATATACACGCAGAACTCTTGTGGAACGATATACAAACAAATACATATTGTAAATGCACAGATTCATACTAAAATAACAGTAAACATATTCATGCATCATATATAGGCAATACCCATAAAATTAAACATGTAAATAATAATGCAGCATGTAAATTTATCACACAATTGACACTTATCTTGGTAAGAATTTCACCAACTGCGTGCAGACCTTCCACGAACCTCCCATCCTTAGACCACACTGCTCATCACTCTTAGCAGTGGGTCACCCCCAAGCTGGGAGTAAACTCCACACAGGTAAATGGATTCCTAACCAGGCTAATGGTTCATGGACAACAGGAAAGACTCTGTCACAGGTGCCATGTTAAGCCCTAATATTGGCTCATTACCCCTCAAATGGGGCATATTACTTTAGTAATGTTATTTTATTTATGTCATCTTTATTACATTAGTTGTAATTATACTTCCTAGTCTCCTATATATACCAAGGAGACATTTTCATTTGGAATCATCTTGTACTTGAACATTTATGTGGGGTAAAAGGAGCTTGCCCCCTCGAAGAGGATTATTATCTGAAATAATCTCTTTTTCAAGGCATTGAGTACTTATTCTGAGTTTTTTCTATGCTATATTGATATTTGGTTCTTAACATATGATATCAGAGCTCGAGGTCTTGGGGTTTTGCTGCTACATATGAAACACCGTGGTATTTTCACTATAACTATTTTTCTACAATGATTCAGAAGGAACAACTTGGAGGATATTTAGTATATGGATCAATTTATGTTGGTTTAAAATTTCATCTCATGAGGTCTTATTTCAGAGATACAACCTTTGTAAGATAGGGTTTTGGAATCATCCTGAATTGAGTCATTGCGGCATTTTCGCTATAAAATGTTTTCTGTAATGTTTCAGACCCTGCAATCTGGAGGATATTCAAATAAATTAGTAAGGTATCTGTGGTAGAAATTTCATCTTCTATTTCATATTAAATTTGTAGATACACCCTGTGGAAGTTAGGGTATCTGACTAGTCCTATTGACTAGTCTCAAGAAGGTGTTCCGGGTAAAACAATCATAACTTCTTCCTAGAGTATCCAAATTGAGTGAGACTAGTTGCATTAGATATTGGACAGCCCATAGTAGTTCTGGTACGAGTTTCGGAATTTTATATCAATTATTTTGTGCGGGGCACACTATACAAGTGATATCTCTTGGAAAGGAAAAAAAATAGCAAGTTGTGGGGAAGCTACCATAAATTCCACTTGGCGCATTGATCTGAAAATGATAAAGACTTGTATTATTGAAAATATTTGCAAGTTTTAATTCAAGTGTTCTTATGAAAATGGATCGATTTGCAAACGCAAAATTTTATAGAAATACACATTCAAGATGTAGATAAATTGCAGCAAATAATAGTGAACAAAAAACACATAACACAACAAATGATAAAGGAGTTCACCCCTCTCTTGGGCTACATCTCCTGGTCCAGCTTCCAATGGATCTTTTTTATTATTTTCTCAAAGTGCTAAAATATGTGCTTTATAATGCTCAAAATTCCAAATAGATGACTCCAATGGCTTCAGAACGTCCAAAAACCCCTAGCCGGGCTTTTTCGGCACCTGATTTGTCCAAACATTGAAGAAGATAGGCTTCCTGGAAGTTCCCCTTCAAACTTGCTATCTCTGGATCGACAATTTGCACCTATGTGTGTCCAACCTAGCATCCACGCTCAATTTCGGTCTAAAACCTAGCACCGAGCACACAATCGCATAATTGTGTGAACTGTAGGACGGTTAGGGTGCGCCTAGCCCCTAACCACCAAGCCATTGGGCATGTGGCCTACCATATGACCGCACGCACATACAAAAAGGGGCCAAGTCCCAAGTCAAATGATAGAGCGACAAGTGTCGGCGCGGTTTTATAACCGTTGGTAATAAAACTACCACGCAATGTATTGACCACAGGTCGTATGTGTTATGGGTTGTATGGACCACCGGTCATATGTGTTATGGCTCCATTTGAACTAT
>JASDQU010371223.1:44639-72660 GCA_032191745.1 Picea mariana | reverse complement strand
CCTAATATTGGCTCATTACCCCTTAATTGGGGCATATTACACTAGTAATGTTATTTTATTTATGTCGGCTTTATTCCATTAGTTGTAATTATACCTCCTAGTCTCCTATATATACCAAGGAGACATTTTCATTTGGAATCATCTTGTACTTGAACATTTATGTGGGGTAAAAGGAGGTTTCCCCTTCAAAGAGGCTTATTATCTGAAATTATCTCTTTTTCAAGGCATTGAGTACTTATTCTGAGGTTTTTCTGTGCTATATTGATATTTGGTTCTTAACATGCCAACTCAAACTAACATCCTACAGTCCCTCATTCCCCACATGCCTATCCCACCCCAGGAAGTGTGCCCCTTCTCTGCTCAACAGTCCTTTGACTGCCCCACTTCCTTTCTAGACTTCAACAACAAGTCAGACAGGAAGTCTTAGAGTCCTATAGTTGCATTTTAGCACCTTCAAGGAATCAATTCCCAACAATTCTCTCACCCAAAGAGAAATTGATCACGGGCCTTGTTATCCCCGATTTCTAGGGATAACTAGGAGATCATGTCTTGAGGCCGATAGGTCCTAGACATGGAGTACCGAGAGTAGGATTGACCTGAGCATGGCCCTGGAGGGCCCATCTTTCTTCTCCTTCATCAGAATTGTCTTGTCAGCAGCAACAACATCCATCACCTTCGGCTTGGACTTGTATCGGAGAGGACTCTTTCTCCATGAGGTAATTCATCCAAGCATCATGGTATGTGTCATTTTTTATCATTATGACCTTTAGATATATGCATCAAATTCCTTTTATTTCTAACGACTGCTTGGATCTTACATTAACCCACTTGACCATGGTTGGGGGGATTGACAAGGTATCCTAGCAAGCTTGTACCCATAGGTTTTGGTTTGCCACCGGAGGGATTTCTGAAGGGCCATCGTTTGCTTCCATCATATCATCACTTTTACATCTTATCTACCACTCATCTTCCCCATTCCCCTAGTCTGGGCATTAGGATGATCTGTTTGTGGGGTTACACCTTATCTCGTGGGAAGAAGGGGCTAAAGGCCCAAAAGGTAAAAGCAGCTGGTAAAAGATAAAATCCATAAAAATGAAACCTAGAGATGCCTCATCCAGGGACCCCCGAGAAGGCAATAAAAATCCTCTCAACAAGAAATAAGAGGGACCCGAAGAAAAATAACAAAACAAGACCTAGCCAAGAGGATAGGGGGTCTCATCATGAGCCAGTCTAATATGTTCATGGGTACCTAGAAGTATGACATTTCCATTATCTAGTTACCATGCCAAGGTAGTGACCTTTGGTTTCATGGACAAGGGAAAAGGGGTCTCATCATGAGCCAGCCTTATCATCTTTGTGAAAGTATTTGTGGGTAACACTGTTAGCTCTGGTCACCACGCCAAGGCAGTGTCCTCTAGTTAGACCTTGAAATAAAATAAATAAGAAAAAACAATAAAGAAAAGAAAGAATAAAGGAAATAAAGGGCTTGGAAAGAATTGCATCCATGACAGGTACAGCTCACCTTCTACAAAGGCACCCACAGGTAATATCGTACACCCCTGTCTTTCACTCTACCCATATGTCTGGACATCCCTTGACCACATCACCTCGTTTTACATGGCTTGGATGATACCCTCTGGAGACTTTCCTTTTCTTATGGATGCTGGCCCAATAGAGTATTTTGTCTTTTTCTTTAGCTTTGTATTGTAGGTCATTGTAATATCTTTGAGCTATTGAATGATATATCCAAGGTTTTATGCATGTATTTGATAAAATTAATGATGAAATGTGATTGACATTGCTATGATCCCTATGACTAATGAGCCCATGGAGGGCGAAGTTTTTGATGTGTAGGACCATGCCTGATGGACAGGTACCAGTTGGACCAGTACACATGGGGAGATGATTAGCTTAGACCTCCATGGGGATGTAGAGCCCATCAGATGGTTGTTGGGACCCCATTAGGGGCAGAGACAGGACAGTGATTGGTCGAGCCTTTGCACATAAGAAGAATAAGGATGTTCTACCCAGAACACTTTCGATGAGCCCAGCCCAGGGGGGTTGACCCACTTCAGATGGAACGTTTTCCTTTTGATGGCCAAGACGTCACCCAGGAGGCCTTCATGTCACCATGAGCATGTGGTAGTTTGATAGGATGGATGGTACATGTGGCAGCTTGGAGGAGGCCAGAAAGGGCTAACGTCTGACTTTTGGATGCTGGACTGGCCCCAAAAGGGCCTAACGTCTCCCTCAAAGGGGATTGACATATCACCTTTTTCTCATTTATGTCTTTTACTTAGCAGTTAATGTAAAAATAGTATGATTTTGGTTTGTAGCCTTGTCGACTATTTTTACTGACCTAATTTTAATTAAAGGTCATGATACACTATATATTGAGGATGTTTTTCCCTCATTTGAACAATAACACACAACTCACTCTCTTGTGAGGTCTGATTTTTGTGCCCTACTTGGGTATTTGGTCTTTTAAAGTGAGGTGCAGTTGTTGATGGAAGGATTTTCTTGGCATGTTTGGCATTTCTCTTGAAGGAAGGTTTACAACTAGGGTTTGCATATGTTTTTCATCATGATATGTAAGTGTTTCTCTTGCAAAACTTCTTAATTGAATGGTTGTAGGTTTATATTCTTACATTTACTTATAAATTTGTTGATTTTAAAACCCTAGGTGACAAGCACACAAGTAGGTCCTTGTTTCATGTCCCCTTAGAGAGAAATTTTTAGCCATTGAAGAAGGAAGAAAGAGCCTAGCCTTTTCTACACTCTTCTCACTTCTTCCCTTAAGCTAGCTTTGATTTTAAAGGTTAAGAAGGAGGTGACGTCCTAGGCCTAGGTTATCGACACCTAGGGTCATCCATCTTCTAGGGTTTTAATGATAGAGCCTTGCCATTGCAACACTTTCCCTCACTTGATCCTCTTGTTTTAGCTCTTCTCAATTGCTAGACATTTTTCCAAGTTTGACCTAAGGAAGGAGGAAAGAGCATGAGGCCTTGCTTAAGCAACACCGGAGTGAGCCTCTTTCCCCTAAGGTTTTGATTCTAAGGCCCTGCCATTGCAGCACTCTAGAACCCTTCTCTCTTGTCCTTAGCCTTCATCCCTTCAACCTTGCATCCTCTCCTTATTTGAATCCATTCACCCTTAGGCACTGATCTTAGACACACAACGTTGAAGTGATAGTGCTCAAACCAACTCTCAAAACTTTAAATTTTGAAACCCTAAATAACTAGCTAACCCTAACTAGGTTGACATCACACTTGGTTATTCCATCTTGACGCAACTACTTTTGATGATAAGCAATTATATGATGATTGAAAGCATTTATTGAGTAAAGGATTGATTAGATACATTGTTGGCTGCATCATCTCAATAGTTATTGATGAATTGATATTTTTCCATTTGCTATATTGACAAAAGGTTGATCTCATTGATATCTATTTCTTTAAATTGCTTACATATTAATGTCAAATAGTTGCATGAAGTACTAACCCATTGAATTATAGCCTGCATATATTATTTGCTATTGTCTTGTTTCGGGCAGGTGTTCTCATCTGAGCATACACTTCATTTATTGGCTGATTAGCCTAACTTTCTGACCTTGGCAGTAACCTGTGAGGAGGGACTTTAACCTTAACCTTTGTATCTTTGCCTCTTCAAAACCCTAGGTTATTGGGGACATCTCCCCTAGGTTAAACTCACTAAATAGAAAGAACATCCCCATTAAGGTGACATTGGGTGGGGAAGGTTCCTGTTATGCCAGTTTGACCTCTATCCTTTAGCCATTTGACCTAGCTACAAACTGTACGATAACAAGCCTGACAACCCATCTCTTCAATATCCCACCAGCCTGACAACCCACTTCTTCAATCCAACTCCCAAGCTAACAAGCTACCTAAATAGATATCGTTGTGGGTATAAGTTTAGGTACAGTGACATCAAGGTATGAAGGATAGCTCAATGGGTGTGTGAATGCTCATGAATGATTGACTGGATGACTGAATGATGGAAGAGATGCCCAAAAATGAGCTAAGTCCCAACAATATGTATGCATGTTCCCAACTTGACACTTGTCATGTTGGGAGCTACTTTGGCCCACTTGTCCCCAACTTTGGGACTTAGGATAAAATAACTATCCATACTTTATACTTTAAGAAATATTAATATGATATTCCTTTTTGGCTTAAGCTCCCTAGCTTAGCCCCCTTTCCTTAAATTTTAGCCCCCCCTTTCCCTACCTAGTGAAGTTTAGTCCCCCATACTCTTTATCGTGGTCAATCTGTGCACAATGATGTATTTTATATTAATTATGAGACATATACAAAAACAACCACATTGGCATTTAACATATAGGATCTCTGGCCTAATCAAAACATAAGAATCCTAGCTTATAATAGCTGGCTCACCAACCTATAAAACATGGCATATACACAAAGGCTCCCTGGCCTCAAAATTGCACGCACTTACGCTTTTGTGCACGGTATCCTGGAATGTGCACACTTCATCATTTTACTGCATAGTACATGCGCGTGCTATACCATGAAAGGTGCATACAAAAATGATGTCAAAACAACTCACCAACTTACGTGCATTTGTATTTACATTTACAATTGGGCTCAGCCTAGGGATATTACATGATAGGATTACCTCCCAAGTGGGAGATAAGACATTAAATACAATTGTAGCATGATTCTCATTTTCCTAACATTGGGATGTACAAGTCATCAATACTCGAGAATACAGATATCAAGAAGAAGGTTCAAGAATTGCTCGATAAGGGATTCATTAGACCAAGTACTTATCCATGTGGGTTACCTATTGTGATGGTGCCAAATAAAGATGGTACATGGAGAATGTGCGTCGATTTTTTAGCATTAAAAAAAATCATGGTGAAGAATCATTACTCTCTTCCTTGTATTAGTGACTTATTAGATCAATTAAAGGATGTAGTCTATTTTACTAAGTTAGACATAAGAATAAGATATCATCAGTTAAGAATTGTTGAAGATGATGTTTGGAAAACCGCTTTTAAAATAAAATAAGGATTGTTTGAATGGTTAGTAATTCCTTTTGGGTTATGTAATGCACCTGTGACTTTCATGTGGGTGATGAATGATGTGTTTTGACCATTCATTGATGATTTTTTTACATTCTACTTAGATTGCATTCTTATTTTCGGTAATACTTGGGATGATCATGTCAAGCATGTTAAACAAGTACCAAATTTCATGAAAGAGAAGAAATTGTATTTGAAGATGTCGAAATGTGAATTTGGTAAAATATATTTTGTTCACTTGGGTTATATTGTAGGGGGTGGTAACTTGAATATATCTCCATCTAAAGTTGAAGTTATTGTAAATTGGACGAAACCCAATTCTGCAATGAAAGTGAAAAGCTTCCTAGGAGAAGTTCAATATTGGAAAATTTTTATTACTAACTTATCATATATTTCATCTCCTTTACATGCTTTGAAAAGTGTTAAACATGTTTTTCAGTGTAGAGGAAAGCAAAGAATCAATACCTCAATAAATTAATATATGGAAGAATCCCCTTTTACAACACTATACTAGTTAGAAATCGAAAGTTGATTGTAGACAAAGACAAGAATAAATACCTCAATGAATTAATCTATGGAGGAATCCCTTTTTATAGCACTATACTAGTTAGAAATGGAAATTTCATTGTAGAAAAATACAAGAATCAATACCTCAATAAATTAAACTATGGAAGAAAATGGTTTGGATTCAACTTTAAAAATTCAACATTGAAGTATAATGTTTTTAAATCATTTTTAGAATAAAAAATTTATTGTTCAAAAATCAAATAAGTTGCACTTTTAAAAAAGACAAGTATAATCAAATAAATATTTTATTATATCTTCAAACTTGGTACAATATTAAATACAAAAGTATTGATGAATTTATACATCATCGTAAAGAAAACTTCCTTTGCCACTATCTAAACATGGAATTGTTTCTAGGGATTTTTCGGCTGCTCAAATAGGATGTTTATCTAAGGAAAAGAGGGTAGTGGATTTAAATCAATGGTGTAAAACTCTTGATCTAAAATCATAATAGAAGAAATATCATATTCTAAACTATGTAACATAGTTTCTATTTCATTAGGAAATAGGGATTCATAGGAAAAGAAATCATTGGTAAACCCTAGATCAAATGGTAAATTAGATTTGCAATACTCAATTGGATTTTTTTATTTAAGAAAGGTGAAATCCTCGAGGTCTAGGACAATATTCTATTGAGTGATAATTAATATGAATCTATCTCTCAAGAATTCCTTCTTTTTGTTGCCTACCTTTGTCAAACAAGGAATCATAAAAACAAAACTCTTCACCTAAATCAAACTTTTGTTTAGATGGAATATATGATAGAAAGAGTGGAATGGATAAGGATATTTCAATTGAATTAGGACTTTAGAATTCAGTTCTGACTATGTTAAATAATTCCCTCCATCCAAGGATAGATTGAGTAAGAAGGAACATAAAACAAGTGGATTCCTTGTCATAAATTGTGAGAGGGAAAATGTAAGTAGCACTAAGACTGTATAGTAATCCTATGAAAATGTTGTAAATTCCATGCAAGACCTTTGAACATTAGGTAACCCTCATTAGCAACATGGGAAATAAAATCATAATTAGGTTCCCAGGAACATCACAAGAAATTATTGTAGATCGATAATGATTAATCATTATGATGAAATCAAAGACTTAAGAAGAATAGATCTAAGCACACCATTTTAAAAATGAAATAAGAAAAATAATGACTTCATCCATAGTACAGTCCCTAATTAAGGATGTCCAAAATTATTTCCAAGAATCGACATGTAAAGCGCTCTTGAGAGGCTAAATGAGAGAAAGGTAGGATTCATACCTAGGTATTTAAAGTCCCTAGATTTATTTGAGAAATGTAGAGTTCCTTAAGTAAAAAATTATTTTCCTTCACTCGAGGGAAAACATTTCATCTAAATTTTGGGTTACATTTAATGTTTGAGAAAATGATTTAAACAAACTAAACACAAAAATGTCTTAAACCACTCTTTCAATGTTTGATTGAAGGTTTTGTTTACATTCCAATAAAATTCATATATTAGTATTTTATTTTAATTGTTAATATTTTCCATTTCTCTTATAATGCCAACAAAAAATTAATTAAAAAATAAACGAACTGAACTAATTTACTATTTAGAATTTATTCGTAATATAAAATATGTTAATAAATAGACAAGGAAACATGAGATGATGGAAAATACTTCTTCCAAATTCAACATTATATTAATCAAATAACATCAACATATAATACATGGATACAATCACTTTATAAATTGAATAGTGACAACACATTGAAAACTCATAAAGAGGTGATTTAAGACTTTGTGATTGTGTAGGGACTTGTAGGATAACAATTCCCCACTCAATCATTAGTCTGAATAATTATACCAATAAGACGACATAAACTAGTTCTTAAAATAGTATTGTCTCCAATATCTTTTTCAAAACACTTAAACTAATTTTCAATAAATATTTTCCTAAAAAACCACCAAATCTAGATGTTGAATGGTTCACTTGAAATGAGCTTTGAAAGAGAGTAGAAATTCTACAAGTGAACGACTGTCATGTTTGAACATTTTTTCGTTACTTGAAAATTTTACCATTTGATAAATTATTTATTTCTAAAAAGTTGGTGTCTTTTTCTAATTAATGAACACATATGATCATCGAAGCACACTCTAAATTTCGACACAATTATGTGTTGAACATCATCCAATGAATAGTTGAAGAGAAATGAGAGGATTTTATGTTAAATATCTCCAAGATATGTTACTTGAAGTTTTTTAGATTGTAGATAGTCTATTGAGGAAATCAGTTGCCATGCTAGAATTCCCAAATTATAATTGAATTTTGAATGATAGGACTTCAAAACTTGAATCCTAACTATCATAATTGATATTCCCCCTTGTCATGTGCAAGGAGAGAAGATTTTCAAAGGAATTGAAGCATGTGATTTTGGATTTCAATAACTCTTTCATCGTTGTATCTAATATTTTTGGTCGAACAATAACTATTTTCAATCGATACCATGTATCTATTGGTTTAGGTTGACCACTAAGCATTTCAACTGATCAATGTACTCCCCTCCCCTCCTTGAGGTGTAATAGAGTATATTGTCGTATCATCGATGTACTTCCCACCATCATGTGTAAGAGTGTACATATATGGATTCATGTTCCAATTTTTTAAAATGGGCCCCAGTCATGTCGAAAATCATCATTTGGAAATTGATTGAAAAACAAATTCTTTTTTAATTTCACCATTCAAATGTGTCTTTACCTATATTTTAACTAGATGGTAATACTTATGAAAAATCATGACTTGTAGATTCTAGCGCCAAGAAATCATCCAACCATAATGAAATATTTCATTTCTAACATTATTCTTCCTCTGACATTTATCTAAAAGATGATTTTCCTTCCCATAATCAAGAAAGGATGGAGGTCAAAAAATTGATTCTCAATGACAATATTGGCACTTAGCATTCTGATGTTGAACTAAAATTGAAGTGGAATCTCCTTGTACGAATATTTCACTATAAAAGTGGATTGGTATAGAATAGTTTAGAATATGAAAGGTAATTTCCTTATCATATCCATGTCATATTATATGTTTGTTGTCATATAGTTCTTCCCAAGGTATGATTATACTCTTGAAATCATCATTCTTTACTTGATGTTCTTCCATGTTTTGAAACTTTAAAATAAAATTCAAGTTTACTTGCATTGACAATACTTATGGTATACAACTTGCTTCTTATTGTGACTCATCTTTAAAATATGTCTTCATTAATTCACTATTTACAAATGATTCATTCTCATGGCCAGTTAAGAAATCATCAATGATATCATTTGATATCATTTGATGATTGATTTATCAATGGAATTGGTACAAGCACTCATATTTGATATCATTTGATGATTGATTTATCAGTGGAATTGGTACAAGCACTCATATTTAGTTTTGAAAGAGAAATAAGCACAAAAGTTCAAATGTGCATGCCCTCATTATGTAGATAAGAAACACATTTAAAATATTTGTAAATTCGAAAGAAATTCAATGAAACTTGCATTAAGTGGAAAATTGTAAATACATCAAAATATTTTTTTTTGGTCGATTTAATCATTGAAGCGTAATGGTGATTCATTAAATTAGATAAGAATCCATATTGTCAAAAAGACCTACTTGAAATAGAATAAGTAGGTCATTTTAATCATAATCAAATCGTTGTAAATGAAAATTTTAGGTGCATGATTAGTAGTATCCAACACACTAATATTGTTAGAAAGAAGAAAGTGAGTGTGAAAGAAAAATAAGTACAAGAAAGAAAGTACAAGACAACATGACGTAAGCACAAAAGCACGTGATTCTAGAAACTATGCCAATTACAAAGCCATAATGGGTGAAGGAGGAAGGCATTTGCAAAATGCTAACCAAGAAATTAAAGAACTATAGGATTCCTTACACAAATTGGGTGGGGTTGTTGATGTTCATAAACAATTGGATATGAAAGATAAATTGATTGAATCAATTAAAATAAAATTAATTGAAATGGATGAAAAGGGATAACAATTCAAATTGAGAACATGGTTTGTGAAACTTGTGACATAAATGATTTAATGCAAATGTTTTATGTTATTCATGAAAAAAGTGACCTAATGCTCGATACAGATGCAACACAAGATATGGTTGATGATTCCTTAAACTAGTTCTGAGATGGAATCATTCATCAATAGTGAATTGAGGAAGACAAGTTTTGAAAATGAGTCACAAGAAGAGGATGTCAAAGCATATAATGATACCAAAAGGGGTATCAGTGAATGCCAACTTGGATTTACTATTGAAGTTACAAAAGAAAACATTGATCTTTCCAAACTCATTTCCAAACTTTTGAAAGAATTGCAATTCAAAAAAAAATTGATATGATTCAGATTATGAAAAATATAACATCTTTTGTATTCCCGATTACTCCAAACTAGTTGAGTTTATGAGTGCTAAATTCCTTGCCAAATATTTCAAGGGGCCGGATTCACATGTTGAGAAATAAATTCAATAAATTGATGAAATTCTTGATGAACTCCAACACTATCTTTGACTATTCAATATGGATACATAGTGTTTTGATCTCCATCCTTATCTTCATTGTGGGAAGACAAATCATATTTCATATAAATGTCAAAAGAAGAAAAATGATAAAAAGAAAACAATTCATTGTGGTTGGATAAGTTCTTGGAAATGGAATTTAAAAGCCAATAGTTTGCATAATCCTTTCTATATAGTTTAGACACAAGTAAAGACATTCTTTCATGGAAAAATCACAAAAATGGTTTTCAATCAATTGTTACAAATGATTATTTTGGGCATGACTAGGGCCCATTCTAAAAATTGGAAATCGACTCCATGAATAAAAAAAAATGGTATGATTTCACTTCAATGGGGGGTACATCAATGAAAAAATAATATACTCTCTTTCACCTCAAATAGGGAGTACATTGATCAATTGAAATTGGTTATTGGCCAACCAAAACCACGAAATGCATGGTATCAATTAAAACTAGTTCGTGGTTAGTTGAGACCACCTGATATAGTGATCAAAGAGATATTGAAGAATCCAAAAGCTCAAACTTGGATTCCTTTAACAATATTCTCTCCTTGTCTGATCGGGGGGGATTCAAGTGATGATAGTTAGGATTCAAGTTTTGAAGTCCTATCAATCAAATTTAATTAGAATTTGAGAATTCCAACGTGGAAATTGGTGTCCTCAATAAAACATATATAATCCAATCAACTTTAATCAATCTCATCAAATAAAAATATTTTAGAAAGATTTAGCATGGAATCCTCTCATTGATATTAAACTATTCATTATGATGTTCACTAATCATAAGGATTACTTTGCTGATCTTATTTATTCACTAATAGCATAATGGTGATCCTATTTTTTCACAAATTACTAGAAAATTCCAACTTATTTTAGCTTAGGAAATGACCAATTTTCAAGTAATGAGGAAATTTTTAGACATGGAATCTATTCACATCTATAATTTTTTCTTTCATTCAAAGTTCACTCCAAATGAACCATTCAAATTCTATATTTGGTAGTTTCTTAGAAACATCTTCATGAAAGTTGTTAACACTGAGAGTCACACTTAGACTATTGTAAGTGCAAGCCCAATACCCATCAGAATGTGGAGGATAAATATTTATAAAAGGTGGCAAATGGATGGAAAAATCAGTAAAGGATGTCAATCACAGATAATTCCATAAAATATACACCAGCAAATAAGGCCTTGAATAACTTCAGATCAGGTTTTAAGAGATAAAGTAAGTAGGTTGAAGAATTGACAAGAAATGTGTAATATGCATATCATCTACATCAGGTAAAACTGACACACATATGAAGAAAAATATTCGAAATAAGAACCTCTTAAAATCAAAGAGAAAGACTCTAATATATTTGTAAACAATATCACATTAGATCCTTTATTGTAACAAAGATACAATCATCTAGATGAATCATTCAACATGTTGTAATCAAAGTAAGATAGAAAAAAGATGATAAAGAAGAAAGATTTATTTCCATTATCCAAAGTGTCTTAGATCTGTTCCATACATTAGGAGATACTCTCTGTTACATAGACAATATAAAAAAATAAGAGTTCCCTCTATTACCCCATTTGAACCCCTCCTTGGTCTTAAAATGATTTTTTATAGCCTAAACTATCATTGAAAACTTTACAATTTTCATTACAACTTCCTCATAGGATCCCTGTGCCTAAGGAAAGTGTGGCAACAAGTTTACAATAGAAAATGAACAAAATGCTACTTTCTAGGATGATGTTCGCAACGTTTGCAACATATTTTTAATGGTTGATGATGTGTTCATAAGAGTGCATTTTATTAATCAAGTGGCCTCCCAGATCACTGCTAACCTTCAGAAATATGGTATGCAACAATATTTACATCTGGAAACTCTATTTTCCCCCAAAATCTCCAAAAAAATGAGTTTGCAACATTGTGCTGCGAACTTTCCCGAAACAGCCAGTTCGCAACGTCAAGCACTGCAAAATTTCCTCTAGTGGATTGTTTCATTTTATCAAAGTATTTAACATCCCAAAACTATATCAGGTTCCCAAAATTTCATAAGAACTTCATTATCTTAATACATGACTATAGGAAAACAACAAAACTGCTAATCATTGTTTAAAGAACATAGCCATCACCAAAAAATGTCGTAAAATGCATGAAATAGGAACTTTGAACAAAATTGATTTTGGTTATAGATGCTCAATGTCTTCATCTTTTAATTTTGGAGCTTCTCCTGGTAGAAACCTTGGAGATCATTTCTAGGTTTCTTTTGGCCAATTCTTCTTTGAAAGGTTGTAGCTCTGCCTTCAATTTTTTGATTTGAGATTGATGGGATATGTTCTATCTATATATATTCTTGAGTTGTCTGTGAAGAGTTAGGAATGTTTTAGCCAAGAACCTTGCCTTTTCAATGGTCTCGTGATATATTCCTAATACCCCTTTAATATTCTTCCTAGAATCCAAGTCTTCCTTCTTTAACTTATCAACTTCAGCTCTTGCTTCCTTGAGTTGCCTCTTGAGCCTCTTGAAAGTGGAATTTCTTTCATGTTGAGGAGTGGTGATGTCAATAACTTCAATGGGATGCTCAAAATATTTAGATTTACCTTTTCTCTAGGATGAAGTCTTTGTTGTATCATCCTTCACCAGAACATGTTTCTTGGTTGTTTCTCTAGTAAAAGGCCTCCTAGGATTTACCTTGTCTGCAACAATGGGTGAGGAAAAAACAAGATTTCTTCCTCTCAAGCATGTGGATTTGCTTGAAGGAACCTCCATAGGAATAAGATCTGCCATGGGTGAAGCTTCTCTATATGAAGGTTGTGAAGGACCTCCTACTTCTTCTTAATTTGTAGCTCTGACAGCCTTATCACTTATTGTCACCTTTCCCTCTTGTTAGCTTCTGATCTCACAGTCCTCTCAATAGGAGTAGGACTTTGCATATTGGATTAGGGATTGGGGGAAACGTATAATTGAAATTTTGATGAAGTTAGTAAGGTTTCCCAATCCATGTTAGTCTTCTTTAATTCTTCCATTACTAACATTTTAATAAGGCCAGAGAGAAATACAATGGTGTCTACCTGCTTTGACTTGGCTTGAACCATGTCATACATCTTACCAATGCTTCTAAAAAGATAAAATGGAAGGTTCATGGCTTCTTTTCCTATGAAGTGTAACAACATCTTGATGTGGTATTGGTACACCATGTTAAACCTCCACTCACATGTGAAATATCTCTGGATAACCCTCAACATTTTATCAAAAAATTCAAGAATGTGGCTTCTAGGTACCCCTTTGGAAAAGTTGTCCTCCTGATACTCTGGCTTAAGGAATTCCTTGGAGAAGGCAGTATTTAATGACATAACTTTGAACCAATTTTCTCCACTTTTGTGTATCTCTGTTGAAACAAAGATGGAATGATCTAAAACATCAAATTCTAACATCCCCACTTTGGTTTTAGTCCCATTAAAGTTGATTGCAAACTCTATGGCCACATCTGGATGCCCCCTATGCTTTTTTTTCCAGAAATTAATGCAACCTACCCTCTTAAAGGCTTCCCTGAACAAAGGTTCAAAGTTAAGGAGTTGGATTTCATAAGGCTCTATCCTTAAAATCTCCCCTCCCTTGTGAGTATTCTTGTGTTGTTGACTATCCATAACTATTGTTGGAAAAATGCTTTTCTATAAATTGTTTATGACAACTAGGTGTGTGAAAATAGAGAATACAAGAAATTAGGGTTTTAATGACAAAACTATTTTCAAAAGGCTGACCTTGTCGAAATATTTATACACATTACTCTATACACATTGAGGTATGAGAAAGGACATTTTTAAACAGGAGGGATAAGGAATATCAACTTAGAGTTAGAATAAAAGGGAGACAAATGAGAATTCTCTTCTAAAACATGGCTTTCATCAGCATAAATATCAATTAGTAGCATTAATAATGTGTGCAACTTTAAGCCCATTTCAATAGATGATAAACCATACATCTCAGGTTTGATAGGGGTAAAATTCACTCATTTAAGGATGAAAATAAAAAGGATGCAGAATATGAGGGTTTCGACAGTTCTGAAACATAGGGTTCACAACGTCCTATTCATAATGCCTAGTTCACAGCGCCAGAGAAACCAGTTCGCAATGCTGGGGGAAATTCAGTGGGACAGGTGAATTCTTAGCAGAGGGAAAGATGCATGAGGTCAAGGTAACATTATATACTGGTGGAAAGGATTCAAAACTCCATGGAGGTGGGCTTGAAGGCTAGCAGCAAAAGAGTTTGGACAATTCGTAGCGTCGACAGATAAACCAGCATAAAACCTTCTCTCAACCTTTAAACAACATGGAGACCCTCAAGGAGTACCTAGTAAACATGGGCTTGATGTTGATGTGTATGAATTTGAACTGATATGTTTGCAAGTTATCCAACCTCCAATTCTCCTCTTCAGCCAGTCTGCAACACCAATTCGTAGTGCCAGTTCATAGTGCCAAATTCAAACTCAAATTCCACACTTCGAGGAGACTGTTAGAAGATCTGTGACATAATCCCTGAAAATTTGGCTAAATGAGAGCGCTAAAAACAATAAAATATCCTTTGACATGATTCTTAACTGCAATGATGACAATTGAATGCACGAGGTACTTATGAGTATGCTACAAAATCTCCTGGTGAGTTTGAAGCACATACACCTGACTTTGACTTGACATTTAAATGGTTGGATGGTGACAAAGGGAAACTTGTGTACAACTTGGAGGTATGACATGTCAATGTAATGATGTAAGGATCAAAGGTGTGACTCATAGGGACTTATTTACCTTGTCATGATGTCTAATTAGATGACCTCAAAACTCTAAACCAAGATTGGACCAAACTTTATCTTATTCAAATCAAAATTTAAGTTATGACCATAACAAGAAGAGCCAAAAAACTATGAATTATGTAACCCTATGACTCAAAAAACAAAACCAAAGTGAGTTTTTGACCGCTACAATTATATGTGTTAACAAAAGCTTAGTTCAAAAGTTTCATATTGAAGATTGAGATGATACCAATTTATGCACTAGTTCTTGTTAACTTACTAGTATAATTATTTGGACTTATGATTAAGGGGGGGATCCTTATCCTATGTGTCTCTAGACAATTATCCAAAATGGATCCAAACAAGAAAATAGTTGTAAGAATCAATACTTACGTGTGTAAGTAAGAAATTAATGAAGGTTTTATAACCTATTAAGGATAATGAAAATGTAAATTTAAATGGGATAAATGAGAAATAAATAAAGAAATAAATGAAAAAAGAAAAATAATAATAGGATAGGAAATATTGAGGAATGGGAAATGAAAGGTCAGGTCTATTGGCCTTCCTATTACCCCAAATATCCTTATTTCTTATCTTACTTTCACTCTCAAAGTTGTATTTTTTCTAGGTAGGCATGAAGAAGGATATCCTTCACTTTGTCACAGAATGTGAGGTGTGCCAACTGTTGTGTTGGTTTTGTCACTTGGGTGAGAAAAAACACAACACTTGCGTGTTTAGATAAGCCTTCTAAAAAAGACAGAAGTTTGTGAGTTTGTTAGACAAACCAAATACACATTAAAACAAAGAAATACAACTAAAAACAACTAAGAAATAAATGTTAGAGAAGATTGAAGAAATTAGAACCATAAAAGCAAAGAAATGAGCAATATATAGCTACCAATGGATCAATATATTGGAAGGCTAAACACCGTAGAGAAAGGTAGGGACTTATGAATCCCCTCTTCATCCTTGGGAGGGCTCTTGAGTTCCCTAATTGAGATCTCTTCTCTTCATAGAATGGAAGAAATGACAAATGGTGAAGAAATACAATACCTATTCCCTCATGAGGTGAGTGGAATGGCTTATTGAAATGGTGCTTGAAGGCTTCAAAGAGAAAAGAGGATTCTCAAAGAAGAATTATTGCACCATAACAATACCTTGAAGATCTTGTTTTCTTAGCACACCCATGGAACATATTTATAGAATCCATTCATGGAAAAATGTAATTGGTTCATAGTGTGAACAAGGGGCCTTTTAGGGCACCCTCTATCCCTTGACCATCCTCCAAGCTATATTTCTCTTAGATATGAGTGTCAAATCGTGTTGGGGGTCAGACTAGAAGTGGTTGAGGAGATGAAAAGATCCATAAATGTGTTGTTCATAGAAGTGAGCGGATTTTTTCGTAGATAGTCGCGCATTTTGCACACGGTGAGCATTGAGGCATGTGTTAGACCGCACATTATGTGCACTGTCCATGTGTTTCCTTTGGTGAATCTGCGCACTTTAATTTTTGACCCAAGTATATAGTTTTTTCCTTTTGATGGACTTTGGTGTTGTAGGTGGCTTAATTGTTGCTGGAATTGATGTTTTCCTTCAACCATTGTGTGTAGTGTTGAAGACGATTTTTCAGTGATAACATGTTCCCCATGATGTGTAAGGTTAAGAGCATACATATAGCCAAAATACATCAATGTTTATTTTGCTGAGAGTGCCATTGTAAGGAATATTGAAGAGGGGAACTTTAAGAGTGATCTACCAGAGGGAGAGGGAAAACTGTGGGACCCAAACCTTTCTCTAGGGAGAAAAAATCTTTGTACAAATGAGGCAGGCATGCCCCATGCTTATGTCATGAAACCAAATTGTGGGACTATAACTACTGATGTATGATGATTTAGATAACTACAGCACCCTCGGGGGCGATTGATAATGATAGATGACAGTTTTGAATGATGAACAGGCTCTGAAGTGAGTTAAGGACGACTGTAAGAATTGTCGATGACTCTTAGGCATTGATGGCCTAACAAATTCATAGGTCTTCAGATGGTATGAAAAAACTGCAATAGTTGCATATTAAGACCCATTGTAACATGGGAGTTTGTTGAAGTTGAATGTTATGAGGGTCAACATAATTAGAAAGAAATGATGATTCTCTCTGTGTCGTCTGAGACTCTTCATTGAAAAGGTAATGAGGGTCAAGATATTATCTCCCTTCTAGAAATTGTGCTGATGTCGACAGAAAAGGAGACACGGCACCAAGAGGCAAATGGATTCTTGAAATCCACTAAGAAATAGATGATATCAGGTACTGACAAATAACATGAATGAAGCCAAGATGCTATGGGACTCAGGACTTCCCTTGGTTGGGGAATTTTGAAGGATAAATGGAAGCAACTGTAAAACTGGATCTAGTGTCAGGGGGACGACTAGATATGGGGATAAACTGTGTTAGGGGCTAACAAAGTGGGTAAACTCAGAGATCGTGGGTACATGGACTTGGGATACTCAGGGTTTATTAACGATGTCAATATGAAAAAAGGGTGGATGCCCCAACCAAGGGCGACATGGGTTTCTTTGCTAGGGAAAAGAAGGCCATCAAGGATGATGATGAAAAAATATATGTATATGTTGGAAACAAAGGCTTTATACAATTTCCAAAGAAATAAAGAATCATTTGGGTTGAGTATATAGATACAGAAACAAGTGCCCTAGTGAAAGATGGCTTGGCCTGATAGGGAGCAAGTTTTTGAAAGAGAACTGGTGGAGGGTGGGGGGCCCATGGGAGGGTTTATGTATTAGGTAAATGGATGGAGGAAAATATGTAGATGGGAAAATGGATGGTGGATGAAATGGATGGATAATGAAATAGTGGAGATGCAGTCAATAGAACCAAGATGATATAACCTAAGAGTCCATTGGAAAGGTTAGCAATATGATGAGAAGAAGGATGGGGTTCATTCTCGGAAGTGCATAATACTATCGAGACTCCCATCCCTAGGGGGTGAAATTAGCATGAGTGTCGAGTTGCCAAGGGGAACTATGAATGGGAAAACTCATGTGGGGGAGAGTGCTATTGGAGGACAGTACCAAAATGTGGCAGAGGTGAAGATACTATAAGGCCGAATGTAGGGACCCTAAAAGTAAATGTCAGAGGGTGTGACAGGGATATGCAATTGATTTATAGAGGAAAAATTACATGCCAGTGTCAAACATATAACTGAAGGGGATGTAAGCTTGCGAAACAAGTACTTGCACACATGAAAACCAAATACCCAACATTGAAAAATACCTGATGATAAAGAACATAAAACAACTATTTGATAAAATTGAAAGTGAGCATGCGTACCTGAACGTGACATGATAAAAATGCTCATTCGGGGTCAAGTGCAGATGATAACCAGGGGAATGTGAATGTGTAGATGATGGGATCATGATCTCGTGGTAGAGAATGGATTAGAAAATGCAGGCTCTAGGATCCTGTAACAGAGTGTTGAAGTTGGGCAAAAGGGGCTATATATGGTTGGTGGGCCCACAATGCCACCTCATTTGTACCTGTCATTGTTGTTGAGCTGATGAGATAGTTGTGAGGAGATTTCGAGATTGCGGGAGCATGAGGCTACCGATATGGGAGTGGCGAGAGATAGGTTAGTGGTCCTATCATCCTGCACAGGGGGTTTTAAGGGTAGGGGCCCACTAGTGTGCGAGAAAAGGGGGGATACCCGCTCATATGTGTGAGGGTATAACCTCGTTTCTTGCACATGATGTGCGGTTGTGATTGACATAGCCGTGCATGTGGGTGTGAGGTTGGGACAGACATGTGCGCATGAGATGCACGCCTATCTGAATGCGTGCATGAATGCTTCTTAGATAGTTGCGCATGAATGCACAGTTGTACAAAGAACAAGTGCGCACATGTGCACACCTATCCAGGGGAAAGATGCGCATTGTGGGTAGGCTAAGGGGTTGTGAGTTTTTGATATTTTATGTTTTTTTATGGAGGATGAGGCTGATCAAATGTTTATGTGTGGATGCAGGTGATCAATAGAGAAAATAGCACTATACTAATTCACTGGCGAGAGCGTGATTGGGACCGTTTATGAGAGGTATTGAGGGAGCATTCGAGCGTACAGAGACACTTGGAAGCCTGCAGGTTGCTCAAGTTCTTCGACTTCCCCTTGATACGATCGCATGAGTTCTTTATTCAATACTTGATTGGGATGTGGAGAATTGATCTGCAGTGCTTCATTGTGAGGGGGGAGCAGTTGACATTCTCTGCTACAGAGGATGTGTACTTCTTGATAGGACTCACATTCTGTGGGAGGGCACTAGATGTCGATCCCCATCTACCCGGGGAGGATCGAGTGGATACCATGGTGGTGGTGGATCGCCATTGAGCTAGGCCGAACCCTATGTTGGGTTCAGTTGTCCGCATCGAGGCCATTGATGATCTCTTGATAGAGTGTATTGCATCTATGGTGGTGAGGATCTACGGATCCTTGGGTACCTAGCAGATCACTGGCAGTCAGCTGAGGGTGGTGGAGCAGGTCGTGGATGTGGAATTGTTTGCATGGTGTGTGCTGATGCACACCAAGATGATGGCGTAGCTGAACCGGTGTCAGTGAGCTGACTCCGGTGACTTTTCATTCAGGTCCATTCTAGTAGCCTGGTTTTTGGAGAGGATGCCTCTACTGTGGCCAAGGATTCTTTTAGAGACAATAGGGCGATGAGAGTTGGTCAGGCATGGAGGAGGTGAGGGTGGTTACTATTTTATGACCATGGTTGCACGAGTGTGGCGCCAGATTTCATAGGTTATCTTGAGATATCCATACACGGGTATGGACTATCGACATGGCACTACCTCCTAGGGAGGATTGGGACCAACGAGGTATGTGTTGTAGTTTTATGTTTTGTGATTTTGATAGATAGAATTTATTATATGTGTATGTAGATTTTGACACTATCTCTGGTGTTGTTTTGCAGGTCTGGGACCCTCAGGATGAGAGGCAGAGGTCGTCGGGGAGCCGTCTCACCGGGGGCCAGCTCAATAGGTTCCTACAGAGCCGAGGGTTGGACAGAGGAGACGACGAGATGACATTGTTGTTGGGCCAGGGAGAGCCACAAGGAGATGTCAGGGTCATGCTAGAGGATTTGCATAGATGTTTCGAGCGGGTTCTACAGGTTGTCCATGAGGGCATGTGGGCCCACATCGAGGATGAGGAGGTCCTGGACCAGTGTGTGGGGGTACCAACAGAGTGGTGTACCCTGATCTGTAGAGAAGCAGTGGTGGGGGCAGTGATGATTGATCGACTGCCTCCTAGGGCTGGAGGGTCTCAAACTAGTGGGACACCTCTGGGTGATAGAGGACCTGGGGGGGGATCTCTGGGGGCACCTTGAGTGTCATTTTTTGTATATGTATGGGTTTATGGACCCAATTTTGTATAGGTTATTGGATACCCATTTTTTGTACTCGTAGGGGTGAGGGGACTCAGGAGCCTACGGGCGATTGTATTTGAATATTTTTTTTTGTTGTTGTAAAACATTGGGGACCTTCATGATATATATATGATGGATATATTTTAGATCATTCATGTCTCTTTGTTTTGTGTTTTTATGTATGATGTCGTTTATATGTGTTTTGACAAATGTATGATGCTATGTATATAATGTCATTTAATGTGATAAATGCCAATCTAATACTAGGTTAGCCATGTAATCTGTTACTTGATTGACTTGTCTTGGAATATGTGTAAATGTGATGGAATCAAAGTTGTGAGATAGGATTCTAACTTGCTAGTATTTTCGAAAGAGGAAAGGATCAT
Organism: Picea mariana; assembly: GCA_032191745.1. Taxonomy (NCBI): domain Eukaryota; kingdom Viridiplantae; phylum Streptophyta; class Pinopsida; order Pinales; family Pinaceae; genus Picea; species Picea mariana. Next base: position 51,893 of record JASDQU010371223.1, on the reverse strand, counting down.
GAACATGATATACGTTATTGAGTTGCACAACGACAAGTTGGGAATCTAATAGAATGTTAAGGTGACGAATGTGGCAATGAATGGCCTTGATGAGGAGACCAATGACAACGTTGTATTCATCTTGGTTGTTGGTGGATGAGCCCAAACATATGCCACTAGAGTGGAGTAGGACATGTGAGGGAGTATAGAGGGCCCAAGTGGCCGAAGCGAGATTCTAGGTCCAACAGCTAGCACCGTCACCATAACCAATGTGGTAGGTTGATGGATGATGCATCTATCAATAACAAGGATGATATATTAGACATGAGGAGTGGTGGTGGTAAATAAGACTAAAAAATCCAAAAATGTGTACAAAGAGAAACCTAAGGTAGGGGGCTACGCTTAGGCATAAAACTTCTTTAAGCACAACCCATTCAGGAGAACTAGTCAAAGCTGCAAACAAGAAGGGTAATGAGAAGATGAAGGACATAGGAAAATGGTGTGAATACCATAAAATCCCTTGGCACAACACCGAAGAATGATGCTCCAAGAAGTCACTCGTGGCCGGGTTGAAGGCTTCTGATTCAGAGGCTGATTCAGACTCTGAATCAAATCCAAAAGGATGGAAGTGTATTATCGATGTTGAACCTAGTTCCACTGTCACTACCACGAAAGTCTAGACAAGGGAAACAGAAGAACCAGATGAAGGGGAACACCTCTTTCACTCACATATGTGGGTAAAGGGGGCTCTGCTTCATTTCGTTGTCGATAGCGGTAGTCAAAACAACCTGATCTCAGCAGAGGTCATCAAGTGGCTAGACCTACCGATGACACCGCACCCACAACCCTATGCCATCGGCTGGCTTCACCAATGAAGAGATCTTCGTGTCAGCCAATAGTGCCATATTCCCTACGACATCAAGCCTTTCAAAGACAAGGTATTGTGTGATATTTCTCCCCTTGAAGTTTGTGATGTTCTTTTAGGACATCCATTTTTGTGGAAGTGTCATGTTGTGTATGAGTCTATACCCTGTAGTGTTATTATTACTTTGGGTAGATAATTGTTCATGATACCAGAGGTAGCACCGCCTACTGTTATTTCTTTAATCTCTGCTAAGCAATGTAGTAAGGTCATTTCACAGACCGAGAAGTTCATCTTCTTTTTGATCTATGCTCACAATAAGCAGATGGTCACTACCACATCCATGGCCTCTACACAGAGCCTCTCTTTGCAACAGAAGTAAGTGGACGAGATCGTGGAAGAGTACATAGACATATTATCCTCACCCATCATGTATCGATGCACTACTAACTCAAGCATCCAATTGATAGAATCCACGATGCACCTCTAGCTAATGAACCAGTCTATCATTGCCCAGTGATGGAAAATAACAAAATCAAGTGTCATATCCAAGAGCTTATTCAAAATGGGCACATCAGACCCAACTCCTCCCCTTGCGGAAGCCCGATTGTACTGGTGCAAAAGAAAGACAGGACCTGGCAACTCTATATTGATTACAGAGCATTAAAAAAAATCAGAGTCAGGAATGGGTACCCAACTCCCATAATTGATGACCTTCTTGACCAACTCAAGGGGGAAAAGTTCTTCAGCAAGATTGACCTAAATACTGGCTACCACTAGGTTCCCATCGAACAAACTGATGTATGGAAGACAACTTTCAAATCTAGAGAAGGCCTCTTTGAATGGCTTCCCATGCCCTTCGGCTTAACAAATGCACTAGCCACTTTCATGAGGTTGATGGATGATGTATTGAGACCTTTCACCAACTCTTTTGTGGTGGCATATATGGATGACATACTTATCTTCAAAAGAACTTGGGAGGAGCACATGTGGCATATTGAGCAGGTTTTGAGCACTCTACGACAACACAAGCTATATTCCAACTTGGAAAAATGCTCCTTTGGCATGGAGGAGGTCCAATACTTGGGATAAATTGTTGATGAGCATGGGGTACATGTTGATCCAGCTAAGATTCAAGTCATCCATGATTGGCCAGCCTCAACCACACTAACCGAGCTTCAGAGCTTCTTGGGACTGGCCAACTTCTACCGACGGTTCATGTTGGGATTCTCCCATATTGCATGGGCCCTCAACCAAGTGACCAAGGGCGGTGGCATGGAAAATTTCATGTGGGGGAAGGAACAACAACAAGAATTTGATGATCTAAAGCATCTCTTGTGATCAACTCCTATACTCTCCTTACCCAATCTGCAACAACCATTTGAGATTGAGATTGATGCATCTAGCTATGTTGTAGGCATCATTCTCACTCAACATGGTCATCCTGTGGCATACCATAGTGAGACACTCTCAGATACTATCCGTAAATACCCCACCTATGACAATGAAATGTATTCCATTGTAAAATCCCATCATCAATGGAATCACTACATTATGGGAAAGGAGACAATCATCCACATTGATCACAAGCCTTTGCAGTTCATACAGACACATGGAAAGTTGTAGAACGACCACCATCAGAAGTGGTCCACCTACCTGTAGCAGTTCCATCTCAACATGAAGTATAAGATAGGGAGCACAAATCGTGTCGTTGACAACCTCATTCGACCTCCCATGGTTGCACTCACCACTGTGCTCCATTCCTATGGACATGAGGCATCTAAGTGGCCCCAACTTTATCAGCAAGATCCGGACTTCGCCACCACCTATCACCTCTTGGGTATAGGTGTGAATGTCACCGATTTTCACATTCAGAACGGACTGTTGTTCCATCTAGGCCATCTCTGGGTTCCTGAAAGCGAGCATGAAAAGCCGATTTGGGAAGCCCACTATAGTCGAATGGCATGACATTTTGGCGTGGAGAAAACTGTGGTATTTCTACATAAACACTTTTATTAGCCAAAACTTCGACATGACGTCAACAAGTATATCAGATCTTACACTTCCTGTGCCATTTCGAAGCCAACCATCAAGAAGTGAGGCTTATACTTCCTTCTTCCTACTCCCGAGAATCCTTGGGAATCCATCTTGATGGATTACACATGTCTGGCCTTCCGTCCACCAAGCTAGGCAATGATTGTGTATTTGTGGTAGTTGATCAATTTTCAAAGATGGCCATCCTCACAGCCTACAAAAAGAACATCACAATGGCATATACTAACAATCTCTTCTTCGAACGAGTGTGGGTCCATTTTGGGATACCACAGACCATCATCTCTGACTGGGAAAACAAGTTCCTCAACACATTTTGGTTGATTCTATGGTCATTGTTGGACACCAAGCTCACTAAATCCACTGCTTTCCAACCCCAAACCGACGACCAAACATAGGTAGTCAATAGGATGACTGTGCACATCCTGTGCATGTACAACTCTAAGCATCCACGTAAATGGGATGAGAGTCTCCCCTATGTTCAACACAGTTACAACATGGCTCTCCATAGCTCCACTGACCATAGCCCATTTCAGGTGGGGTTGGGATTCCAACCCTTGGGTCCCATTAATGTTGCACTACCTCTTGCAACCACATAGATAAATCTTCCCATGTTCAGTCTGAGACCAACAAGGCCACCATATTCATTGAGCAGATTGAGCACATCCACCAACATGAAATTTTGCAGAAATCCAATGCTAAGTACAAGCAACACCATGATCAACATAGTGTACCGCACCAGTTTCAGGTGGGAGACAAGGTTTGGTTACATTTTCAGAAAGAGTGTCTTACAAGGCCCCATCAAAAGATCCACCCACTTCGCTATTGGCCTTACACTATCACCAAGGTTGTGGGTAGCAATGCTTTTGAGCTCAACACTCCACCCTTCCTTGGCTTGCACCCAGTGTTCAATGTGCACCTCCTTCGGCCATATTTTCCACCATTATTGGACACCTCAGAGATCACAAAACAATTGACACCAACATAGCTCAACCCTGACTGCATGGAACAACATCCACTGATCAAATAGTAGACACACAGGTCAAGGGCACTCACCAGGAGAGGATCCATCTTTATCGGGTTGTCAAGGCAGGGAAACTCCTACACCAAGGAAAGTGGCTCACCTGGGGCCAAATTCAACAGAAGTTTCCTCACCTGATGGGGAAAATCAACACAATTGAGACCATTTCTTCCTAAGGGGGGAGGAATGATCCAGGTGGATATCGGTGGCCACCCACCTATTCCAACTGGCTCCTCTTGATAATTTTTAGTTCATCACGTTCTGTTGTACTTCTTTGTAATTGTGGGTTCTACAATTTCAAGGCTGCTTGAAGCCCTACATATCTTCCAAGTGGAGAATGATGGCCTCCCACCTAAACGAGATGGATTATTTTGGATGTTTTCATGTCAGCACATCTTTTTGTACTTCTAGGGTCATTTTGGGGCCCTCAACAATGTTTTTTTGGCTTGCCAGAGTCAAATTGTAGACAGAGTCGTATTTTGATGGCGTAATGTGTAGTTCTCAAAAAGACCTTTTCAACGGGCTATCACATGCCTAAAACGGGGGTCATATGCAAAAGTTACGAACCCAGGAAGTTGAGGTACTAACTTACCCATTGGGGCCCACATGACTTTTGGAGTTTCACCTCCTAGGGTTAGGTTTTTGGATGTCTAGGGTTTTGGCATTCATGAGTAATGTTAAAAATGCCTCTAGACCCTCATTGTACTCATTATGACCAGACAGATGCATGTAGCAGCCACATCTCTTCTCAGAGATAGCTACCACCATTCGAGTGAGTTGTTTCTGTTCTGCATTTTTACAGTTTCAGCCTATTTCATTTATTCAATATAAGATATTGTTCATCGGATATTTGTGTTTTTCTCCATATCTCTGTGTTTATTGTATCCAGTATGTTAATCAGTTTGTTCCACTCCTAAATATGGATCAATTAGTTTCTTTACTTCATCTTAAGTTAGAGGAGCTAGATATTAAAACGACATTTTTACATGGAGATTTTGATGAGGAAATATATATGGAACAACTACAAGGTTTGTTTGCGGTTGCAAAAGAAGATTTGTTTGCAAACTCAAGAAGTCATTAATTGTCCTAAAGCAATCTCTCAGACAATGGTACAAGAAGTTTGATTCCTTCATGCTAAGCCAAATTTTTACAAGTGAGTATGACCATCATATTTACTTCATAAGTTTAAAAAATGGTATATTCATTATCTTCGTGTTATATGTTGATGATATGCGTTTGGCAAGAAAAAACGTGGTTGAGATCAATAAGTTAAAGGCTCAATTGGCTGAGACTTTGATATGAAGGACCTAGGAGTAACAAAACAAATTTTGGGCACGGAAATACATACAGATGAGAAACATGGTAAGCTTTGGTTATCACAATAGAAGTATGACAACAAATGTATGGGGACAAGATACTCATGAGATTCGTTATGAATAATATGAAATTAGTAAATATCCCTTTGGCTTCCCATTTTAAGTTTCCTTCAAGTTTATGTCTTAGTAATAAAGAAGAAAGAGATTATATGTCTTGTGTATTGTATGCTAGTGCAATAGGCAATTTAATTTATGCGATGGTATGTACAACACCAAATATTTCACATGCATTTGGTCAATAGATACATGGAAAATCCAGCTAGAGAGCATTTGTCGACAGTTAAATGGGTGATTCAATATCTTAGAGTCACAAGCAATCATTGTATCACCTATAATGGTTGTAGTGATTTAGTTTTTCGTTATGTCAATTTAGATTTTGTAGGTGATTTGGACAAAACGAGGTCTTCTTCAGGTTATGTCTTTGATCTTGTAGGAGGACCTATTTGTTGGATGCCAAAGATTCAAAAAACGATTATTTTACCCACTACTAAGGCATAATATATAGTTATCTCACATGCATGCAAGGAGACAATTTGATTAAAGGGTCTATTGGGTGAGTTTTGAGAAGTGTAGGAAGAGGCGAATGTATTATGTGATAGTCAAAGTGTTGTCAATTTGACTATCAATTCAACTCTTCATAACAAGACCAATAATATTGCTATTAAATGCCATTTTGTAAGACAAATTATTGATGAAGGTGGAATAACTCTTTAGAAACTCCTTACTCAAGAAAATTGTGTAGACATGTTTACAAAACTAGTACAGTTAGAGAAGTTATGGTGGTGTTTGACTTCTCTTGGCTTGTAAAAAAGGTGATGAATGCTCTTGGACAATGTATTAGGTAAATTGTTGTCAAGGTGGAGATTCCTAAAATCATAACAACAATTAAAAGATGCGAAAATCTAATTGGTGAAAACCAAATTCCTTCAAGAAAAAAGTTGGCAGTTCATGTAACAATTGTGATTATGTTGAAAACATTATAATAATAATAATAATAATCTATTTTTAAGGTCACGGCCAAGCCAGCACACCAAATTGGTGTATGAAACCCCCTTGTTTGTGGGACAAGGGACCCCCCTCCGCCCAGCGATTTGACTGGTAAAGTCTACGAAAGTATACATACCCTACCCCCCTCTGGATTTGAACCTGTAACCTCTTAAGAGGAAACACATGTTCTTAACCATTAGGCCCACTCAGACTGTATCTGTGTAACCATGATAAACATACAATTTTTGTTATGGTTGTTCTAGAAAGATTGTAATATTTAACACTAAGCAATAATAATACCAATACTTTATCACATGGATGTTTCCTTCCCATATTATCAATATTTTACCACCTAAATATGTGTCTTGTTAAATGTTCTTCTGTTATTTCTTTAACACTAATTCATGCTGCAAATTTATAGGGATATGTGGACTCACGTTTGTTAAACATGGATATGAGTGTAAAAACGACGTTCTTAATATTTGATCTCGTGTCATTCCTAAGGGTTAAATTTAGGTTGGCTGATCAAACACGTTCAAAAATGAGCAACTGTTTAGATTATCATGATATAACGGATTGGATCAAACTAAATGAGGAGAGGGGACCTTGTAGTCAACGAACTCTGCGATGCATAGTGCGATCAATTTCCCTATAACATCGGATCCGCTTTCTGTAAGAGTCAAAAACAAAATATTAACATTAAATGTAGTTAGAATAAGTGCAAAGCATCATAATCAATCTTTATCCTAATGGTTTTCTCTGATTCCAACTTGCGTTTCTAATTGTTTTCACTGATACCAACTTGTGTCTCGTTGTGCTTGTAGTTAACATAAGAGATCAGCTTTAGGCGTGCATGTGAAGAATGAATTTCTAATATCACCATATGAGCTTAAGTGAATCACATGTGGTGCTACAAACCCACAAATGGTTAAATGCTTCATTTTATGAATATTTAATTTAAAATTTAAAGTGAAATT